>VZRR01011813.1:0-119482 GCA_013398015.1 Oreocharis arfaki
ACCATTCCATGACTCTATGATTTAGTTATTTTAATCACGTATTTGACTTAAGACATCTCTTGAAAGAGAAAATTCCCAGACTTGTAAACTACAGCTCATTTTCATCCTAACTTCGTTAGCCGTGGCGTACCACAGGATCCAGCAACTGAAGTAGGATTTAGGAAAACCCAGAGCTGCCTGAATGTACCATCACTACTTCAGTGTAGTTATTTTTTCCTTCTGGAAAACGGACACAATCTTAATCCTCCGAAAGGGGATGACGGATCGGCAGCGGGTGTAGGGCCGTGCCTACTGTGCTGTCCGTGACACGCGTGAGTGTCAGAGGTGCTGTGGAGAAAGAGCCGGATCCTCGGAGCGAGTCACTGCGGCAACGATGTCCGGGATTCCCGGCCCATGACTCTCCGTGAGCGCTATCCCGGAATCCCGGCCCGTGTCCCTGCGGGAGTGCTACCCCTTATTCCCGGCCCGTGTCCCTGTGGGAGCTGCCCCAGGCCCCGCTCCGACTCCCGCCCGGCCCCGCCAACCGCCAGAGGGCGCTGTCGCCGCCCACGCGCCGAGCGCCCGCTAAGATGGCGGCGTGTGGGGCGGCGGGGGCCGGGGCGGGCCCGGCCCCGGGGCGGGGATCGGGACGAGCGGGGGTCGGGACGGTCTTGGCGGCCGCGCTGGCGTTGCTCGGCTCGCTGCAAGTGGCCCGCGGCGCCGGGTGAGTGTCTGGGCGCTGCCTGTCCCGGAGCGGGGCTGTTCTCGGCTCCCGGGGCTCCCGGTGCCCTGAGGTCGGGCCGATGGAGCGGGTGCTAACCGGGACAGCCGCCCTTGAACCGCGGTGGGTGACACCGGGGACGCGGGGAAGCGGGCCTGAGGTGTCAAGCCAGGCCGTGCCCATCCCGAGCTGCGCCGCTCTCGTCATTCCGCGTTTGCGGCCTTGGGGCAACCGGGTGTTGTCGTTGCAGGAGCCCCCCCAGCGAGCCTCTGCTGCAGCCCTACCCCCCCTGGCAGCACGGCCCTCGGCACAGCCACAGGCACGTCAGGGACTGCCAGCCTCTCAAGTACGGCAACGTCACGCACGAAGCGTGGCCCAGCGACAGCAGCACGGCCGGCCCGGTGGCTGTCACCAGAACGTTTGTCTCGTACATCCACCCAGAGGGCAGCGACCGCAAGTCGATCTATGGCCACTTCACTTTCGTGAGGAACCCCCTGAGGACGTTCTCCGTGCTGGAGCCGGGCGGTGCCGGCGGCTGCCTGGCTCAACGCAGAGCCCCCGTGGAGGAGACTGCAAAGCTCCGGAAGTGTCTGGTGGCCCAGAACGGCGGGTATTTCGACATGGAAACTGGAGAGTGCCTTGGGAATGTTGTGAGCGATGGGAAGCTGGTGAGAGACTCTGGAGGCATACAAAACGCTCAGTTTGGCATCCGGAAGGATGGCACCATGGTGTTCGGGTAAGAGCTGGGGGCTGTTTGGAGAGCACTCTCTACCCTGAAGACTTTTAGGCATCACTGGGCAGGAAGCTCATCCCAGCACTGCCTCCTTGGCCTCCCCAGTTAGATTAGAAGCTCACTTTGAATGCTGAAGCTAGGGATGTTCTAGCTGTAGCTCATTGGAGCTGTCTCTGTGGCCCTTGGCTCATGTCCTGGAATGAAGAGAAGCTGAGTAAGTTATGATCTCTAGCTGCTCAGGTTCCAGTGTCTCCTGTCCCACCTTGCAGTAGGGACGCTGGGCAGGGGAACAAGTGGGAGAGGGCTCTATGTTCACCACAGAGGAGATGCAAAGTGGAGTGTGTGTGCTCTGGCTGCAGTACAGAAAGCCTGGGCTTGGGAGGGACCTCAGGAGGTGCCTCATGCAGCACCCTGCTCAGCACAGGTTGGATGGAGTGGGCTGCTCAGGGCCATGTCTGGTTGGATTTTGAACATCTCCAGGGATGGAGACTCCACATCCTCCCTGGGCAAACCTGGGATTGACCATATCAACACTTTTTTGGAACACTGTAAGGATGGTTGACCCCACCACTGACCCGGGAAGCTGTGCCAGTGCCTGACCACCCTTTCCATGAAGGAATTTTCCCAGTATCCAACCTAAACCTCCCCTGGCACTGCTTGAAGCCATTCCTTCTCATCTTGTCCCTGTTCCCTGGGAGCAGAGCCAAACCCCCCCCCCCACCTCTTCCTCAGCTGCCCCCTCCTGTCAGGGAGTTGTGCAGAGCCACAGGGTCCCCCCTGAGCCTCCTTTTCTCCGGGCTGAGCCCCTTTCCCAGCTCCCTCAGCCACTCCGGGTGCTCCAGCCCCTTCCCCAGCTCTGTTCCCTTCCCTGGACATGATCCAGCCCCTCAGGGTCTTTCTTGTGAGGGGCCCAGAGCTGACCCCAGGACTGGAGGTGCCTCAGCAGTGCCCAGCAAAGGGGATGGTTACTGCCCTGGCCCTGCTGGCCACACTGTGGCTGGTCCAGGCCAGGTGTCACTGGCCTTCTTGCCTACGTAGACATGTGACATTCCCCAGGCAGCTGGAGACAGAAGCTCTGAGCACCCTCTGATGAGGAATATTTGACTGAGGGATTGTAGTTCTCTCTGGAGTGAAAGGCCTCCAGGAGCTGCCCTTTCCCAGCAGCAGCAGGATCCTAAAGGTACCAGAAGGGTTCCCAGGATCCTTCTGATGGTCTCAGAAGATGCAGCAGCAGCCTGGAAGCTGCATTTTCCACCCTTCTGGTAGCTCACGCCCAGGCCTCAGCAAGGGTCTCTGCAAAGCCGCACTGAGTGTGCCAAGCCAGGGTTTTATCCTGCAGCCATTCTGACAGCCTTGATTTATGTGAGAGGGGCTGGGTGGGTCAGTGACATGTCCCTTCAGTGAGAGGGCTTCTGTGGAGGGGACCAACAGCAACTTCAGGGTCACTGTTGAGTCCTTAACCTCAGCTCTGCCCTGCTGCTCCCTAGCTCTGGCAGGATGTCCCTGTCAAATGGAGTTATCCTGGTGCTTAGTGGCTTTGTGCCTTCCAAACCATGACCAAAAAATAGTTTGGGTGTAAATAATTTAGGCTGGCAGCACAGTGGGGAAAGTTGTTCACAACGTCACTCTTTCACTCTGCATCATGTCCAGCAGGACACAGGACAGGGCATAGTTACCCCCACCCTGCAAAGCTGCTGCCTCTCCGTGGGCTGACAGTGGGTGAATCCAGGCTTTAAAAGCTGTCAGTCCCTGCCCAAACTGTTGTGTCATTTGATCTATTTTCGGTCATGTTAATGTTGTCTTCTTGTTCCCTTCCCATGGGAAAAGGGAATTCTTTTTGCATCTTTTACCCATTTGGGTATTTGCAGTTACACTTTCCTACAAAGCATGAAGCTTTGTTTGCCCACAGTCACGGACACCAAACAAGTAAAAGCTGAGCATCCAGCTCCCACGAGACATCAAAAAAGTCACCTTTAAACCTAAAAGCTCTGGCAGAGCACGACTGTCCAGCTCCAGCCCCTGCTCCCAACCTCTCAGTTGCAAACATCCCCCAGCACAAGGCTCTGATGAGGCAGGTGTCACTCATCACCCTAATTCAGGAGAGAGCAGCATGCCTTGGGAAGCACCCCCGTGGTGACACACAACGCCCAAGCAGGGAGGTGGCAGCTGAACAGTCCTTTTGCTCTCTGCAGGAGCAGAGGAACCTCCTTCCCAGATGGAAGGAGCAGGTAGCATCCAGTGCAGCTGCAGGCAGGCTGGATGCTGTAGCTCCAAATGCTCTCCGAAGCTGTTTGGTATAACATTTTTGGAGAATAGAAGCTGACAGGCAGCAAGATGTTCCAGCTGCTTCCACAGATCCCTGAGTGTTTGGCAGTGGCTCTGTGCTTGTGTTCTGCCAGATGCTTTCTGCCCATATTACCGTGGCTCGGATCCACTGGCCACATAGCTGGCAGGAGTTGTTTCAGGCACAGTGGCCTGGGACCATCATTAGCTGTGGGTTTGTGCAGAAGAGCAGAGAACAGGGGCTGCTGTGGCTGCGAAAGTGATGTTTCACACTGCTTGGCCCCAGGTTTTGGATGTAGCTATCCTTCATTCCACCTTCTCCCCTTCTCCCTGCGTCAGGAGCCTGCTGGCAGCAGGAGAGGCTTTAACATTGCGTACTGTGACTGTGGGTAACTCTCCTGCCCTCTTTTCCTAGTTACCTGTCTGAGGAAGATGTCCTGGATCAATCAAACCCTTTTGTGCAGCTTGTGAGTGGGGTGGTTTGGCTCCTGAGAAATGGAGAGGTGTACATCAGCCAGAGTCGGGCAGCTGAGTGTGGTGACACTCAAACCACAGGTAAGGACTGTGGGGCCTGGCTTCAGCCTGGCCATGATTGTCCTTCCCGTGGGGCTCTTGGGAGGAGGGGCACTTAAGAAGTCCAACTTTCATAGAATCATGGAATAGTTGGGGTGGGGAGGCCCTAAAAGCCCATCTCATCCCCCCCCCTGCCGGGGGCAGGGACACCTTCCACTAGCCCAGGCTGTTCCAAGCCGCATCCAACCTGGCCTTGGACACTGCCAGGGATCCAGGGGCAGCCACAGCTGCTCTGGGCACCCTGTGCCAGGGCCTCCCCACCCTCACAGCTAAGAATTCCTATCCCATCTAACCTGTCCAGAGAAACTCAAAGCAGGTGCCTCCTACAGGAGTTTAAAGCCAAGGGCTTGTGAATCCCCTTCTTTGTCCCTGTTCCAGACAAAAACTTAAGCAAGAGCACTTCTGTAGGGCTTGGATGAGCAGGAGGAGCCTGGGCTGTGTTCTCACTGTGTTTCAATTCAGATGAGCCCCTTGCTGGGAGCTGTTTTGCAGACAGATGTGTCTTAACAGCCCATTGTGTCCCCTAGCTGAGTGTGAATTGTTCCCTGTCCTGCAGGAACCTTCGACAAGTTCATCAATGTGATCTCAGCCAGGACTGCGGTGGGACACGACCGCCAGGGCCGGCTGGTCTTGGTTCACGTGGATGGACAGACAGAATCCAGAGGGTAAGGGCTGGGATAAGGTCTTAAACTCCTGAGACTGGAGGGACACTGCAGTTGCCGAGGATATGTTTTGAGGCACAGACTTGCAGAGCTCAGGAGAGCCAGAAAAGACTCACACAGCCCTCCTCAGGGTGCCTGGGGTGGGAGGGCTTCCCTTCCACCCTTTCACCACAGAGAGCAACAAGCTCCTGATCTAACGGCCTCACTGAAGGCAAATCAACAACCAACCTCTGCTTTGCAGGGTCAACCTGTGGGAAATGGCAGAATTCCTGAAGCAGCAGGGAGTCATCAACGCGATCAACCTGGATGGTGGGGGCTCTGCCACACTGGTGCTGAACGGGACCCTTGCCAACTACCCGTCTGAGCACTGGTAGGTGCTGCTGGCTTGTGCCCAGGGCTGCTCCTGTCAGGGTGCAGAGCCCAGTCCCACCACCTGGCCCAGCTGGGAGGGCACAGCCGAGGCAAGTGACAGGATCTGCGGGAGAGAGCAGCTCTAGAACTTAAAGTGATTGAGTGACTCCATGTTTTTTCCACTTAGTCATCCAGGATTAAAGCTGAGCTGGTTCCAGACGGGCAGCAAAGCTGTGCCTGTGGCTGAGTGGCTGATGTGGGAATCGGATAAGGCAGCAGCTCTTAGTCTGGGAGATTCAGAGCTGCACATTCATGGGAATTAGCAGAGATCTGTCAGCAGCTTATTATTATGGAAGAGAAACATTGACTGGGAGACCCTGCCCTGCCTCATTGGAGGGAATCTAAAGAATATTTTACTTTAAATTCAACTTTTTAGTCAGTTCTGACTGTAAACCTGAAGGGATTTAACATTCAGTTGCCATAACTGCAATGATATAATTTATATCAAAGCAAATAACATTTAAGAAAAGGGGTGTTGGGTGCCAAAGTTAGGGAAGCTGGGACTGCTTAAAGGGAGACTGTGTTGCTTCTGTAATTCCATGTCTGAAATGATACCCATCAGATGGGATTGATCACTCAGTTAAAACATCAACTCCAACATAGTTTTAAGTTTATATTTTCCTGGTATTAATGTTCATGTTTACTAGCGTGGATCAGGAGGAAATCTGTGGATTATGTAACAGGTGTTGGGTCGGGCTGGCAGCACAGTGCTGGCACAGCTCACGCTGTCCCCTCTGCTGTCCCCAGCTCCTTTGACAGCATGTGGCGGTGTCCCCGGAGCATTTCCACTGTGGTGTGTGTGCACGAGCCGGGCTGTGACCCTCCTGACTGCAGCGGCCACGGGCTCTGCGTGGCCGGGCTCTGCCACTGCCACGGCCACTTCTGGGCAGGTCCTGCCTGTGACACCTTGGACTGCGGCCCTGCCAACTGCAGCCTGCACGGCGTCTGCAGTGCCTGTGAGTCCTGCGTTGCCACACGGAGGGGCTGCGGGGGAGGCAGCACCTGGCCCTGCATCCCTGGGGAATATCCCTGGGGAATCTCTGTGCCTGCCTGCCAGGCACCAGCTGGGTGGGTGGGGCTGCTTCCTCTCCCCTCCAGCGTCTGAGGCACAGATGGTCAGAACTTTAGGTTGCCTTTAGGAGCCAGCAGCGGGGCTGGGCTGGGGCTGGGGGCTGGAAACTTCAAGCTCTGTGCCTCAGTTTCCCTTTCTGCCCCAGGCTTCTGCTCTGGGTTTTTTGTGAGGCTGTGTATTATGCTGTGTGACAGCAGCTGCTTCTGTCTCCTCCCTTACTGTTCCTTCTTTACTTGCCTCTCCTACTTCATAATTTTTACGAGTGTGCAGTTGCTACTCCTCCATGAATCTGAACCTAGGGGTTGCTGGAATGTCCACCTCCAGCTTCTACTCCTCTGTGCCTGCCCAATCCTGTTACCCTCTTCCTGTCTTCCTGAGTCGAGTCTCATGTGGCTGGGCAGAGCTTGGTGGGTGCAGGTGTTGCCAGTAGCTGACCCAGAGCTGATCCCAGGGAATGTCATCAGCAGGGATTCTGCTCTGCAGCTGGGGAGGGGGTGTGTGTGAACCCACCCTTGGTGTGAGCGCAAGGTTTCCTCTTCTGGGGGTTCCCTGGCAGGGGTAAAAGGACACCTCAAGAGGCAGAGACTCCTAATTTCAAGTCCTTGCTGCTTCCAAGTGTTTTTTGTTGGCAGTAATGCCTGTTCCATGTGTTTGCATAGCTGGATGCCTGTGTGACGCCGGCTGGACTGGCAGCAATTGCACTGAAGGTAAATACTGACTGCTACTCCACTGCCTCTTCACAGCCAGGGAGAGGGCAGTGGGAACCACTTCCCAACAGCTGCCTGCCTGAGAGGGAGCAGGGGAGGGAAAGGCCACCTCGTGGGCTGCTCTTCTCCAGCAGCGTGAGTTTAATTGCAGCTGGAGCATCCACAGTTGGCTTGGTGTGAGACACTCAAGCCCTTGCTCCTTGTTCAGGGTACACACTCAGCTTGTGGCTGTGAGCTAGGATTGCTTACCTGTGGAGGGCCCTGGTGACATGTCTGCTTGTCTCCTGCAGCTTGTGCCCCTGGTTCCTATGGGGAATCCTGCAGCCGGAAATGCCAGTGCCAGCATGGCGGCTCCTGTGACTCCGTGCACGGAGCCTGTTCCTGCCCTGCCGGCTTCTACGGCACCAGCTGTGAGCATGGTAAGGGCTGCTCTCAGTGACCCCTGGGGCTGGGGACAGCGTTTTGTGTCACCTCTGAGCCACCTGTTGTAGGCAAAGCAAGGGGCACTTCTGCCAGGGGAGCTCAGGCCTGAACATCAGCAGCTGGCTTCCAGCTCTTCTGGGCCTGCCTATCCTACCCCAGTGGGCTAAAAAGGAGAGGAAGGAGCAGAGGGGAAAGAGGAGTTTGCTTCATCAGCAGAAAATGGTGGATTCCTGTTTCTTCTCAGGCCCAAAGAACTGTATTCCTTTGCCAGAGCCCTTGAGTGAACACAAAACATCCTCTGCTCCAGGATGTTGCACCAGGCCCTGCTGTAGCCTAGGCTTCAGGGGATCCAGGCCGGTGCCTGTGGAATGCTCCACAGGGCTGTCCTGCCATCCCACCCTCCCTGTGCCAGTGCTAATGGAGCTGGCCCTGTTCTCCCTCGTGTAGCCACTCCAGGCCCCCCTGTATGTGAGTGAACGAGTTAATTACAGTGGGGCGTGAACTTCCTGGGTGCCTGATTCTGTTAGTGATGCTCTGTTCCAGCCTGGGAATACTCAGCCAATCCCATCCCAGAGAAGCTGTGGCTTCCCCTGGATCCCTGGAATTGTACAAGGCCAGGTTGGATGGGGCTTGGAGCAGCCTGGGATAGTGGGAGGTGTCCCTGCCCATGGCAGGGGTGGGATGAGATGAGCTTTGAAGTCCCTTCCAACTCAAACCATTCCATGATTCTGTGATCCCAGTTCTACCCAAACTTCCCTCCGAGGCACACCAAAGAGCAGCCCTGAACTGCCAGCATGGTGCTCCCAGGCTGCTGCAGGCTCAGCTGAGCTGGGGGAGCTGCAGCCATAGCCTGGGTGGTCTCAGAGCAGATGGAGCTTTGGCAATGACCAATCCCTTTGTGATCCCATCCCCAGAGTGTCCCCTGGGCTGGTTTGGGCCGAGCTGCCAGAGCCGCTGTGCGTGTGACCACTTGTGTCCCTGTGACCCCGAGACGGGCAGCTGCAACATCACCCACCATGGGGCACTGCAGGACCACTTACACAGAGGTACCCGGCTGCAGGGGGGTGGGCTTTAAAGAAAAGTTGTAAGAGCAGCTTTAGTGCATAATGGTGTTTGCTCAGTCACCAGCTCTGCTTAAGCTTTTTTAGTGGGATTTTATACCCTGCCCCACCTTTCTTCCCTTTTTGTTTTCCAGCTGGGCAGTGTTTGGCTTCCCAGAGTAAGGAAAAGAGCAAAGAAAAATTCTCTCTGTCAGAGTAAGTGTGTGGAGCTCACTGTGCATCTCAGAGGCATCACAGAGCAGGGGGGTGTTCAGTCTGCAGGGAACGAGGCTCAGGGGGGACCTTGTGGCTCTGCACAACTCCCTGACAGGAGGGGGCAGCTGGGGGGGGGTCGGGCTCTGCTCCCAGGGAACAGGGACAGGAGGAGAGGGGACGGCCTCAAGTTGTGCCAGGGGAGGTTTAGGTTGAATATTGGGAAAATTCCTTCCATGGGCAGGGTGGTCAGGCACTGGCACAGCTGCCCAGGGAGATGGTAGAGTCCCCATCCCTGGAGGGATTTAAAAGCTGTGTGGATGTGGCGCTTGGAGAGATAGGTCAGTGGTGGCCTTGGCAGTACTGGAGGAATCGTTGGACTCGATCAGCTTAGAGGGCTTTTTCAGCCTAAATGATTCCCTGATTCTGTCCTGCCTGAGAGCAGGCCCACAAGCTCGGGAATGCAGAGGAGGGAGGACAATCCTCTGCGTGCTGGACGCAGGTGACACAGGTGAACTGTTGGTTATGTGGTTTGTGTGTCCCACAGAAGCTCGTGGCTGTCCCTGAGCTCTGCCTTGGCCCTGCTGCTTGTGCTGAGTGCCCTGGGGAACGTGGGGCTGGTGCTGCGGGCACAGGGGCAGCGCCGGGCCTGGGACTATCGCTACCACCCCCTGAGGGACATCAATGGGGACACCCCGCACTGCCCTGCCGCTGCTGCCTGGGACCGGGAAGAGATTCAGGAGCCAGAGGACACTCAGGCCCCAAGCCGAGAGCTCCTGTAGAGTCATGGAGGGGAAGAGATGAGGTATTTCACTGCGCACCCTGCACTGGCTCTCAGCACCGACTGGGACTGGGGTTCTTCCCGCTGGGAGCCTCGAAGTACTGCTTGAGGAACCTCAGCCTAAGAACTCCCCTGCTGAGGCTGTGGTTTCCTTTCCTCTGCTGCCCCAGCACCCAGGACTGCAGCATCAGGGGGTGCAGGACATCTCCTGGGTGAGGGAATTCCACAGCTGCAGCAGGAAAGGAGAGGGGCTGGTTCCTTCCAAAACTTGAGGGAAGCAGGTGATGAATGCAAGCTACAGGCACCTCAGAAAGGTCCTTGCTCACTCGAGCAGTGCTGAGTATTTTTAAGATAAAAGGTAAACTGCCTCTAGTACAAAGCTGGGCTTAAGGGTATTACAGTCAATGTCTGCCCTTCATTGCTAAGCTCAGGTTTTTAAACGGAAAAGTGACAAAACGTTCGTTCTAAAATGTTGAAGCAGGTGCAGCACCCAGTGCAAGCAGAGCCCTCCTCTCCTGGCCACGGTGGTGGCTCAGGGGTAATACCCAGGATCGTGACAGCCCTGTGCAGGGCTGGAGTGTTTCCTGACCACTCCTCAGCCCAGAGCAGCCCCAGAGGGGGATGAGTGCTGTGTTTTGGGGCAGCTCCTGCAGCACAGCACCACGGGAAGCCCTGTCAGGTCCAGGTTTCATTTGTGCATCCGAAGGGCTCTGCCCGGCTCCGTGGGTTGAGGGACCCTGGCCCTGCACAGCCCGGAGCTCTGCCCGTAGGGAAGGGTACGGACAGGGAGAGCCTGGCAGGCCTGGCATGACATGGACGGGGCTGCCCTGCCCCAGCTAGGCACTCCTCAGAGGGACCAGCAAGGGCTCCAGCTGAGCCCGGATCCCAGCACCTCGTCTGGAAATCTGGAGCACATCCTTGCAGTGACATTAAAACAGTGTTTGAGTTTGCTTCCCTATGAGGGAAACCCAGCCTTGGATGAGCCCCTTGGATGCTGCAGAGGGGTGAGAGCCTGTCTGAGCCCTACACATCTTTATGCACTCCCTCCTTTTTTACCTCTCTAAGTAAAGGATGTGTAATTTCTGTGCCAGTGGTGGCATCAAATCAGCCTGTAACCAAGAGACTCTATTTTTCTATGATTTACAGAAGATTGAATAAAGTCTATTAGTGCTGCCTGCCTGAAACTCAAAATTCCTGAAGTCCAGCTGCAGAAGGAGCTGTGATCCTTTCCCAGTTAACCTCAGCCACCCAGTGGAACCCAGGGGCTCTTTTAATAACAACTACACTGCTGGCTGTGCTGTTCCAGCCCACTCTGTGCTAGGGAAGTAAACAAAAAATGCTGGTTCTGTAGAAAAAAGCCCAAACATTTTAGTTAAAAAGGAGAAAAAAGTGAATACAAGCCTTACCTCTGCTTCTGGGGGCAAAGAGAGCTGCTCACAGGTTTGAATTTTTATTGCCCTGCAATTTCAGCAGTTGAATCAAACAATTCCATGTGTTCTCAGAGATGTTTTATTTTCAACATACCCAAAAGTACAGCTCTACCAGGACCCACAGACCCTGGAGGACATTTGCTGTGACAGCACCCTGCAGTGGGCTCTTAGAGGAGGTTTGGGGGTTTTGGCTAAGAAAAATGAGGATTTCAGTGTATAAAACCAAAGCCAGCTGCAAGGGAGAGAAAGTAAGTGCTTGCTAAAAAATTTAATTAATGCCCATCTAACTTACGTGTAACTGAAAGCTTGGAAGGGAGTGTTGGTGTCACTAAAAGCCAGCAAATGTGACTTGACTCCAATTTCGCCCTCCAAGAGAGAAATAATCAGATGTAAGGAGCATCACAAACGTGTTGGAGGAATATTAAAGCTAATTGCATGCAGGAATCTTTGACAGCTGCTGTCAGTTAAGTCTCTAATAGCTGTTCCTTGCATTAATTGCTCACAGTACAAACATTTGGGATATTAAAGCAGTGTGAGCTCGTAAAATGCCTTTTGAAATGAGATAATCCCTGCCTGGAGCAGGGCTGGCCTCAGCCCCAGCAGCTTCCCAGCCCAGTGTGGTGGACGGCCGGGCTCACCACTTTCTACTGGGAATTGCGAGTGGATTATGGCATTCTCAAAACCTTTTGACAGTAAACCAAACCGGGATTATAAATTGTTATTCAGAGTTCCTGAAAGGGAACGGCCAGGACCGAAGTGGCTTGAGCAGAGGAACACGGCTGCAGCTCAGTCACTCAGGATTCCCTGGCCTGGTTCCGGTCGGGAATTCTCTTCCTAACAGCGAGTTCGGGAGCTGAGGAACGACTGAGCTGCTCGGGTGCCTCCCTGGGAGAGCCCCCCACTGCCGGCTCACGGCGCGGCCCCTGGCAGCCGGCAGCGGTGCCACCCCCGCCCCCCTGCTGCTCCTGCGGGGCTGGAGCCGCCCCTGGTGCCCCGGGGGCTCAGCCCTTCTCCTTCAGCGGGGAAAAAGCCCTTTTCACACCGGAGAGGCAGCAAAAAATGGCTCAGGACTGCCTTGAACGACGGCTGAGGCCATCCAACATCCATCCTCATGCTCCGTGCTTGCCCTTCCCAGCCCTGGGACGGAGCCCAGGGAATGGGGCAAACCTGGAGAACTCGCCGAGAATGAGGGTTTCACACCTGGCCACACTGTACCGCGAACTGAGGCACAGGCCTTTGCACCTTGCACAGCATCCTGCACTCCCCTCCAGCCCGGGGGACACGGCCTCAGCTCTGAGGTAGGTGTTGTGTTTGCATACGGAATTTCTGAAACGGGGAGAGCCCGAGCTCCGGGGAGGCGGCTGGTACCGAGCAGCCCGGTCCCTGCACACGGCCCGAACTGCTTGGCCTCGCTGCAGAGCAGCTGCTGCGGAGGGAGCAGGAAGGGCTTTGCTGCATCACCGTCAGCGCCCAAAATGAGGCCATTGCCCAAGGTTCTGGCTTAGGAGTGTTTTGAGGATCCAGAACCCCTCCCAGACTCAGCTCACGGTGAAGAAAACTGTGGGTTTATTTTCTAAAGCACACTGATGGCAGTTGAGGGGGGAAAAGGTGATGTAGAAGGATTCTGTGTCTCTGGTATTTGCAGTTCACAAGGCCAGGTTTAAAAAGCACAGCATAGCATCCGAGTGTTGCTCCCTTTCTCCTGTTGACATTCAGGAGAAAAAGGAAAAATATATTGGATTACTTTAATTGGTTTCAAAGTAAATTGCCAGGTGGAATAACCCAGGCAGCCTTGCCAAGGAGAGGGCACAAGCTGCTTCACAGACCTGTGCCATGATCTCTAATGGGCAGAGGAGCAGTACTGCCAAGGGACAAGAGGAAAAACTGGGATTGGGATATCCCCAGAACCAGGAACACTCTGTGGAAGCAGCCCTTCACCTAACCCTTCAGAGATCTGGCAGGGGCCAAGTTCCAGGTGCTTCACTGACAGAAGTTAAACACCCAGAACTTCTGGTGAGCAGAAAACAGCACATCCCACACTTCAAAATCAAAGTAAAAAAAAAAAAAACCCAGGCCAAAGGAAGAGATTCTTACCCAGAGCAAACCCAGGGAACAGCAATGTTGCCACTGTAGGATGTGAGCAACCACGGGAGAAAGGAAGGTAAAATCCTGAAACAGCTCAGGGGGGACAGGGCTGGGTTTGCTCCTGGGACTTTGGGAGGCTGAAACTGTTTCTAGAATCAGATTTTATTCTGGATCAAGGATTTTCCTCAGAATTCCTGACCTTCCAGAGGAAAGATGGTATTTGTCCCTCTTTATCTGACTCAGTTATGCTGAAATGCCAGAGACAGAAGTTTCATTGGTCTGGGAGGAACATTCAAGTCTATGGAACAACTGAGAATTGGAAATCAGAACTTCCCTGAGCTCTACATAACCAAGTTACCTGTTCACAGGGAGAGATGCAAGGTGGAGAGTGATTCCCTTGGCTCCAATCCTTAAAAAACCCCACCAAACAACTCAAAGCCACATCAAATTGTCTCCCACTGTCCCAAATATTTTGGCTCTTTTCTCCTTTGGCAGAGCCTAGTGCTTCAAAACCAGTGATTAAAAAAAGCAGGGTGGGAAGGAGCAACTTCACAGATTCCTGAATAAAAACTTGGTGAGTATTTCACACCTGTTCTCATTTTGCTGCCACCTGGCCAAGAACATGGATAACTTTGCTCCCCAACCTGACTACAGGAACAATCAGATTAGGGACATTTTTGGTGTGTAGGAAGACAGTGCATCATCTTGACAACTCCTGAACTCAATCCTTGTTTCTTAATCCTAAAAAAACAGTCCAAAAAAAGCATTGGACCCTCACCTTTCCTTACAAGGAAAGTGACCCAGCCCTTACCCCAGCGCAGCCCTTTTGCAAGAACATCCAGCGACCACAAAGATCAGGACCCAAGCAGAAAGACTGCTTGGGATTGAAGACAATCAGTTATTCCTTTCTTAAACAAAGTTCATCCCATTAAAAAAAGGTGACTGTATTTAATAAATAGTCATTTCTGACATTATAAATAAGTTAAAAATTAATTTAAAATAAGCTAGTATAGAATAAATAGGCTTCAGTAAGTGCTTACATACATCCATGCCTCTCTGAAAGGTTTCAAGTGAGCTCATGTTTAAAAGAAGCAAGTTCTGTAATACTGCCAGAAAATCTTGTGCCTTCAGGAAATCAAATATTGCTTTTCTTAGCCCTTTAGAATTGGATTCAGTTCCCATCCACTCAGGAACGGGACAGACCTACTCATTATTGCTGTAAACCTGAGTAAAAAGAAACAATAGTTTGGAAGATGCCACTCACTGGAGGCAGATTCAATGCCTGGAACTTCTAAAAAAACCATTTTGACTTTGTTTCTCAGCAGGGTTAAAAAAATCCAACACATTTCCCAGAGCACCCTGCCAGACCAGGAGAGGCTTTTGGTTTGGCCTGGAAGTGATTCCTGCACTGTCCTACCTGTACCCAGGTGTTGGCAGTTCCTTCCAAGGCCCTGCCTCTGGAATGCCCATTTGGCTGTCCAGTGTGGAACGAGTAGCCCGTAGGCACCCAGGAAATTCCCTTCATTTTGCTACCCAGGAATTATCTAAAGGTCCAACAGGTAAGGCAACATCAGCCTCCTCTGTGGGAAAAGGACCAACGGGAAGGGCCCTTTGGAGCGGAGTGTAACAGATTCCTGCTAACTCACAGGCACCCAAAATCCAAAGGTGCTGAAGGAGACTACTGAGAGGCAGGCAGCTGGCCTGAAACTCCTACACCTGCCCTCGCAATTTCAGTTTTTGTGGTTGGAGCAGCTCCCAGAGGCCTCTCTGTGTCCAAATGGCTGCGACCGCCCCAGGGCTCAGCCCTGGAGCTCTTTGGTTTGGGGCCAGAGCAGCCCCAGGGGTCTCCCTGCTGCTGTGGCCTTGGCTCTGCTATCTGGAAAGGTGGGAGCTGCTCTGGGACTGGCTGGAAGATGTGGTGACTCCACTCAGCTGGGAAAAGCCACTGTTGCAAGATTCCAGGCTCGACATGGATCCCCTGGGATAGGACAGAGCAGATGTGCTGTTAGGAAGGCAGCAATTACGGGATAACTGTTCCTCCCACAGATCAGCTCCCCCTCTAACACTTGCAGAGTACTTTTTGACCCATCATTTCCCACTTGCTCTCTAAGAATCTCTGTGTCATGATGAAAAATTCATCAGTCAGAGACATTTTTTCCCAGTTACAGATATTATTCCTTGTCTCTGACTATTTTTCTGGGGAAGGGGACAGGGCTGGAGCCTCTGGGAGCTGTCCCTGAGGAGAAAGGAAAGCTCCAGAACACTCCAAATGCAGCCTTGTGAACTCAAAGACTCCAGGCTGCTGAACACCAGAGTCCCAACTCCAGCTCCTCCTGCCAAAAGCAGGCTGAGCTCAGGAAGAGCCCCAAGGAACAAGCACGACTGGAGTGAGGCATTTCTACTGCTCTGACCCCACAGGACCTGGCCAGGTCACACCTCAAGCTCACCACCTTCAAGTCTGTTCTGCCCAATGCTTCCTCAAGCTATTGGGAAAGGTCAAGGATTTGCACGGAGCTCAGATTAACAGGAGACTGGGAAGTGCTTTTAGCACTGAAGGAGGAGGCCAGGCACACCCCGACTGTTCACCTGTTCAGAAGTGCTCATCCTTCTCAAGTGTCAAACAAAACTATCTGGGAAATATTTAAATTACTCCAAAAGCAGCCTCTCAAAATATTCCCAACTAGGATAAAAACCCTCCTGGGTCAAAAACCTCCTGCTCTCCAGGCAGCTGCAAGCAAGACCTAGAGCACAAATTCCACTGGTGGACACAGAGTCAAGGGAACTTTGAAATACCTACAGCACCAGAGGAGATTGGTCACACAAAATGCCACCAATGCCACCAATTTTGTGTCCATCCACTTGTCAGTGAAACACATCCCCTGTGGAGGTCTCTGATACTCAAATGCTTAACTCACACTCAGTGCAACTTGTAGTAAACCCCTTGTAAATGCCCTACCTGAAGTCCTTGGAGGCCAGCACCTCGTAGTAGTAGATGAGCTTGCACTTGTGGCTGGAGCCCTGCAGGGAGGCCAGCACATCGTCCACGCGGGGCAGGCTTGAGCTGGAGCAGGGCAGGGGCCCGTGCATCCTCCACTGCAGGATGTAAAAGCCAGGCCAGCGTGTGACGTGGGACCCCTGCAGAGAGGGAGGGACAGCAGGTGACCACGTGTGTCTTGGGGAATGGCTGGATGGCCCAGCACAGGTGTCATTCACCTGCTTCACCTGCCTGAGCCACAGCCCTGTAGTACCAGTAGGGGAAAAAAAGGTTTATTTGGCCTACTTTCCATTAGATTTTTAGCTTGGAGTCTCTTTCCAATGACTCCCTCTAAATTAGGATTCCCCATTTTCACAGGGAATCCAGAAAATGATCACAGAATGGTTTGGGTGGGAATGGACCTTAAAGCTCATCTCCATCCCACCCCCTGCCATGGGCAGGGACACCTTCCACTAGCCCAGGCTGCTCCAAGCCCTGTCCAACCTGGCCTTGGATGCTGCCAGGGATCCAGGGGCAGCCACAGCTTCTCTGGGCACCCTGTGCCAGGGCCTCCCCACCCTCCCAGGGAACAATTCCTTCCCAATATCCCACCTATTCCTGCCCTCTGGCAGTGGGAAGCCATTCCCTGTGTCCTGTCCCTCCATCCCTTGTCCCCAGCCCCTCCCTAGCTCTCCTGGAGCCTCTTTAGGCCCTGGAAGGGGCTCTGAGGTCTCCCTGGAGCCTTCTCTTGTCCAGGTGAGCACCCCCAGCTCTCCCAGCCTGGCTCCAGAGCAGAGGGGCTCCAGCCCTTGGAGCATCTCCATGGCCTCCTCTGGACTCTCTCCAGCAGCTCCATGCCCCTCTGCTGCTGGCCCCAGGGCTGGGGCAGCTCTGCAGGTGCAGTCTCACCTGAGGGGGGCAGAGGGGCAGAATCCTCTCCTCCCCTGCTGCTGGGAATGGCCACAGCCCCCATTTCTAGCAGTGCCTGATTTCCCACACCATCAATTCCCTCTCTACCACCTGATTACTTTGGAGTTTGCAGGACTCTAAACCCATGCCAGGCCCCAAACCCCTCTGACCTGGATGCTCTCTCCTTCTCTGCAGACCAGAGGAGACTCCACCCGGCTGTAATCCACCCCCAGCACCCAGGTCTTGTCGATGAGCTGCACATTGTCCCCTGCAGCAGAGGGACTTGGTGATGTGACTTCTTTGTGACTTGGCTCAGGAGCTCGTTTGGAGTGAAAGAGGCTGAACACCACATCTCCCTTCAGGATGTCAAAGTCCCAGGTGATGACAGATTCCCCTTCCAGGATCTCCACAAGTATCTAAGAAGGGAACAGAACAAGCCCCTTGCTGGGTCAGTTGCTCAGGTGGTTGCAGTATGTTCCTCCCCACTCTGGGGCAAACACACTTGGCTCCTCAACCCTTCAGCTGGCTGATGGTCTTGATTCCTGAGGGGAATTACACACCAATTCCCATCCCAACCCAACCACACCCACTCAGTGTTTTCACCTTCTCTCCCCATATCAGAGTTGCCTGTAAATGAGTTACTTGTTCTAGGAAAACCTCAGTGGAACTGAGGTGCAAAGCAGGACACAGCAAAGAGCCAAATCAGAGTCACTCCCCATCAGAGAGGCCGGGGGATGATTTGACACTTAATTGCTCCTTTTTGGGACATCCTGTTTGCCACTGACTCCCATCAGGCAGTTCCCAGCACACACCTTCCTTTATCATCCCCTGTCCCAGCTATGCCGCTGGGAATGGGAGCTGAACTGTCAGAGGGGAAACTGAGAGGCCTTTATTTCCCCCAGGAGGACGAGGAGGAGACTGGACCTTACAGAAGCTCAGGCCATAGTAGACATAAGAGACACTGCTGCTCAAACTGCTGTTCTTAACTCCCATACTTCCAGCTGCTGCCGAGGCCTCTCCTGCTCCCTCTGTGGCAACCTTAGGCTGCTCCAGTCAGCCCCAGCAGAGGGAACACGTCACTGTCCCAGCCCAGCACCTCCTGCAGCCCAGGGAAGCTATGCTCTGTACCTCGTGGGGGGCTCCTTTGAGGACACTTGCAGAGTGGTAGATGGTTTCTGTCCACAGCCGGATGTGATCTGAGTTCTCCGCCTCGTCCTCAGTTTGATAAAGGGACTTGGGGACCAGCCCCCCTTCTGGGACAGTGCACTGCAATGGCCACACACACAAACAGGAGGGGTCAGGATACTCCAGCAGTGAACCAGGAACACTTGCTGGCTGTCAGACACGGGCTGAGCCCTCAGCTGAGCCAGGGTTGCACAGTGGCTCTGAGCTCACTGGAACTACCGGGGTTTGTCTAATCTCCCTGTAGAGAGCTGCCCTCTGCCCCTGTCCAGGATCCTCAGGGCAGCACCACCACTGCAAGGCAGCCTTCTGTGCCCAAATGAACTGCCCCGTGCCCAGAGCAGGGGAATCCTGGCCAGCACAGAGGCTTAACCCCTCTCAGAAGGCAGTGGAAGACCAGGGTGGTGAGGAAGACAGAATCAGTTCCAGATTCCACCTGCACAAGAGGAAAGACAACTCACCATGCAGTCTCCTCCCAGGAAGTCTGGGATCACATCCTTGTCCACATAGTCCACCAGCCCTCCTGAGCCCTGGTAGTTATTGCCACTGTAGATGAGGAACTTCTGCCGTGTGTTCTCATTTATAAAGGGACTAACCTGAAAGACAAAGGCACACAAGACATGGCTGTCACTGAGGGCAGCTGGAGACACTGTGTGAGCCATCTCACCACGATGCTTTCAGCTCCAGCCTGGAAGGTCTCAGCAGTGTGCAGAGCTTCACAGCTCTGAGGCACTTCCCAAAGGAAGGAATAACCAATGGAAAATGTTCTCTCTCTCTCTCATCATCTCATAGCACTTTCTGCTTCATGCACAGGGAGTCTGCAGTCACTGCCTCACCTATAAACCTCACGAGAAATGTAACGACCACGTTCTCACATTGCCAGAGCAGCCAGCAGGCACCAGGCAGAACCAGATTTATTATTTACTACTTATTACCCTTCAGTGCCCTACAGCATGAGATTGAAAGGTATCTGTCTTCTCCCATCTGTATGGAAACCCACCAAGTTTGGGTGGAACAGGGAATTCAGGTTTCTCATCCTGTCCTGGTGGATGG
Organism: Oreocharis arfaki; assembly: GCA_013398015.1. Lineage (NCBI taxonomy): Eukaryota > Metazoa > Chordata > Aves > Passeriformes > Paramythiidae > Oreocharis > Oreocharis arfaki. The sequence continues at coordinate 19,232 of VZRR01011813.1, forward strand.
CAGTCACCAGAACCCAGTGAGCTACAGGCACCCCATGGCCTGGCTCTGCTCTGGCCTCTTCAGGAGCTCACTCCAAGTTGCCTGAGTTTTTCCCTCCCTGCCTCTGATATAGCTCTTTGTGAAGCTGCACAAGTGCCAGCGATCCCGCAGAGCCCAGGTTTCACCCACCAGGGTCCAGAGCACAGGGAAGACCCGTGGTGCTCTCACAATCAGGAGCCTCCCCAGGGTCTCGGGATAGTTGTCCTCCACCACCTCAATGATCCTGAGCAGGGCCTTCACCCCAGGCCGCCAGAGGTGCCTCATATTGAGCCCTTCCAAGTCCACCAGGCATGTCCAGGATCTAAAATAAACAGGCAGAAACAGAGCTGTCAGAACTTTAGAGTGTGGTGGCTGCTCAGTTTAGGATCCACAGTAACCCCACAGCCCGTGCAGGATCCAGGGAAGCCAAGAAGGGACATGAGCAGTTCCAATAAAAAGCACATCTCCACTCAGGCAGCACACATCCAGATCCAGGTGAGCCCCAGGTAACACAGACACCCAAGCCCAAGGGCAAGAACATCTATCACTCTGGAAGAGAGTGAAGGTTTGCAGGCCTATTGCTAAAAATAATGTAAAAACGCATTTTAAACTAAGGTGGAATCTGGCAGACAAGCTCCTGTATTAAAAAAACCCAGAATCAGAATTTCAAAGATGAGAATTAAAATCACCAAGACAGGAAGATTAAATTAATCTGAGATGAGATATGAAAATTATGTAAGGAAGGATCAATATTTGCTTTCCAATGAAACTGCAGGATTTTTCTGCATTTAAGTCCAACAAATACATTTATATATACATCTGTAGTCCCCATACAGCCCATGACACACACTGCTGTCTGCACTGCAACCCCAAGGACATCACCCCAAACCACAGCAGCAGCCTTCACCATGGCAGTGAAAGCCTGCAAGGATTCAGGAAAACCAATTATACTGACGTGATGGGGCGGCCAAAGATGTTGGTGTTTTCCTCACATCTCTTCTGTCCTTCCTCGTTAATGGACAGAACCTGGAATCAAAGCCAGCACAGACAGGGATTAGCCTGAATATGGCCAAGGAACCAGGATGGCCTGGAGATCTCATTTTAAAAAATACAGAGAGCAGAGGACAGGGATAGATGGGATATTCGGAAGGAATTGTTCCTGTGAGGGTGGGGAGGCCCTGGCACAGGGTGCCCAGAGAAGCTGTGGCTGCCTCTGGATCCCTGGCAGTGTCCAAGGCCAGGCTGGACGGGGCTTGGAGCAGCCTGAGACAGTGGAAGGTGTCCCTGCCCATGGCAGGGGGTGGGATAGAGATGAGCTTTAAGGTCCCTTCCAACCCAAACCATTCCAGGATTCCAGATGCCCCATGACAAGACTTCCAAACACCCTGAGGGGAACAGGTGGCACACGAGGGCACAACTCACGTGTCGCAGCAGGGACTCCTCACCCAGGGCCTTCACCAAACCCTTGGTGTCCATCTGGCCAAGGCGGAGGATGTAGAGCGGCCGCCCATCTTAAAAACAAAGGGTTTACAGAGGGGAGCACTTTAGTCTCCCAGGCAGCACTCTCATACCTTTTCTTAAAAACCACATTAAATATTTGAAAAGGATAAAAATCACTGCCAAAAGCAACCTTTTCATATATCTTTTCATATAAATTGCTTTGCACTGAGTGATCTGTGCAGAGGAAATACAATTTCAGGGAAGCAGAGTGGCTGTTCACAGGCACTGAACTGCTTTGTTAACTGGTAATGTGTCCATACAGCTCTCTTCAACACCCCAGGTCACTGGTGAGGTGCCAGAACCAGCCCATGCCAGGGGCAGCTCCTCACCTTTGTCCTGGTAGTGCCAGCCCCCGGTGTAGTACTCCTCTAGCAGGGCAGGGGGTCTCCAGGACTGCAGGATGAAATCCACCTGGTACTGCTTGCGCCAGGACAGCGACTGGCACAGCATCTCCCGCGCTTTGTCGATGTTGAAGTCGCGGGCGCGCAGGAACCGCAGGATGTGCTCATCCTTGGGGATCTGCGACAAGACAAAGTCCCAGGATTGGCACTGGAATGTTCCATTTGTCCTGCACAGGAGGCTGCACAGTCTACACCATTTCTTCATCTCTTAAAACTAAGACAGCAAACATTAAACTTCCATCCTGCCTCCCTCCCTCCGTAGCTAACCCAGCTGGAAGCAGCAGAGGGTGCCAGGAGCACAAAAGAAGGGACCAACTCGCTGCCTGTGGGAAGCTCTTCCCCAGTGCAATTCCCAGGAGCCAAACCCCGGGCTGGCTGGTTACCCACAAGGACCACCAAAACACCATGTGAAAGTCAGGGAGCTGCAAGTTCATCTGCCCAGGGCAAAGCAGCACAGGATGGCAACAGGTAACAAACAGCCAGGGGTAACACATGAACCACACCAGGCACTGCAGGGGAAGCACAGCTGTGCAATGATGCCACCAGTACCAATCCCAGCTCTTGTGCAAGCCCTGCTGCTGCCAGTATTTGAACAGGAAAGCTGCGGAGTGCTTCCAAAGGCTTCCCTGCCCCACCACACCACAGGAACTCTTGATCCAAAGCAACCAAAACTACAACACACCCTCCCCCGATCACTCATCCCAGCACTGTCAGTAATTCTACCATCACAGGCTTTCCAAAGCAAGTCTGCAGAATGGCTTATTCCAGGTCCTTCCAGATCTGCCATGTTCTCTTTAGCTGAGGAATCAAAGAAAACTTGCCAGGAATGCCAAGCAGCAGGAATTAACAACGAACCTGACAGATTCCACAGGTGCCAAATCTGACTAAGAGCCTGTCAACTGCAAATCCAACTAGATTAAAGCTGCATGTGCTGCTGGATTCCGAGTCCCTCACTCTAATTTCCCCAAGAGTGCTTGGCCTCATTTTCTACAAGTTTCCATAAAAAAATTCCAGCTCTGTGGAGCAGGGATCGTCCCCTCCAGAGCATCCATGCTGTGCTAGCGCAACCCGACCACTCCCAGCCCTGCTGAGACACACCCCGCCATGTTCAGGAGTCAAAGCTCCTTTGTTCGTCCACGGCCATGCCCAGGGAAACAGAAAGCTGGGAAGAAAGCAAGGCTGGCAGCTGTGTCAGGAGGGAGCAATCTTGGATTCACAAGAGAGATATGGTAAGAACTGACTCACCTGAAGAAGGGGAAGAGTTCAGGCAGCCTAAACCAAGCCTAAAGCACCTGAGGAGCAGGGGGAAGATTAACACTGGTTCTAACGCTGCATCTCTATGTCCTGGAAAGGAGAGAGCAGCCTTCCCAAAGAGGATCCCAAGAGTATTTAGAGGAATTCTGTATCACAGCTAGTTTAAAGCCAGCAGAGTTTTCATCAGGTTTGTGTTCCTGCTGCTCAGAGGCAGCTGTCACTCATCAGACCCAGCCCCGACACCCACAACAGCCCCAGGATCTCTGCAGGAGAGGGGATGGCTGGTGGAAGGTTTGCTACTTTGAATGTTTCAAACCTCCCCTAGTACACAGCTCCAGGCAGGAGGCAAATCCAGCACTCCTGTTTGGACCAAAGACAGGAAGCTCCAAGGAGACTTATTCCACAGTGGAATTGGTCTTTTATCCTCGTCCAACCAAAGCAGTAACTCCCACGTGCAAGAAAACGAAGGTTTAATTTCAGCCTGCTTCTGTATTCACGGGTGAAACCACTGCACTTTCCTGCACGGTGCAAAGCCATGAGCAGAGCTTGGAGCTGCTGCAATTTTAACACCATTTGCAGTTTGTTCCTTCAGCTCCTCAGATTTTTTAAGCAGCAATGTATCTGATTGTAAAGATAATGTCTGCTTTGGAAGGAACAGGAAAGGGATAGTGAAATAGGACAGAGGACAAAAATAAGAAGGGCCATTTTCCAAGAAACAGGAGATCTATTTTTTGATAATTTCTGACAGAGGAATAAGGCCATCCCTGCTCCAAATTAAAAGAACATACTGTCACAGCAAGGTAAGAGCCTCTCCAGGGGAAAGCCCAGCCTTACAGGATAAGCTCCTGGTTTTGGCCTGCTCTGTCAGGGAACCAGAAGAAGCAAGCAGCTGAGCAGTAAGGGGGTTCAAGAAGAAGTTACAGTAGGCAGCACCTCCCTTCCTGTGTGCCCATGGTACCCTAGGGACAAGGCCCACAAAGGCCACCCAAAGGCCTGAGGCAGCTGCCAGTGTCCCCGGAGCTCAGGATTCAGCTGCACCTTCCCAAGGCTCCCAGCACAGCACAGGGAACAAGGGCTGCCACTCCCTGCCCAGCTCCAAGCGCCCAAGGGGCACTTGTTCCACATTTTGCTCATGTGCTCTCATGTTTTCCTTCTCCAGCTTCCATTCCCCAGCCTCTGACATGAAGGGGGGAAAACCAACCCACAGAAGAAAAGTTTAGGTGGTGCCTGTTCCAGCTGAAAGCAGGATCCTTGCAGATCACACCAGGGATAAAGCCTCTCTGTCTTGCTCCCATCCAGGATCCTCTAAGTGAGGTATCTCCTACCCCAGTGGAGCCCACACCATTTCACTGGGCAGGTCTCCATGGAAAGCCTCCTGTCCCCTGTCTCAGAGCACAGTTACACCTGGGGACTGACCCCTGCCTGCCCACCTGTCCGGTGCCTCGCATCTGACAGGAGGCTGGATCACAGGCAGACAGATCAAAGGCAGTTTTGCAGAGCCCCTTTTCCTGGTGAAGCTGTTCCTGTGAGCAGGGAGCTGGTCACACAGCTCACTCACCACCTCCTGGCTGGCTGGGAGCCCAGCCCCAGCTGTTTACACACCGGCAGAGCATCACAGTGACACGAGAGCAGCTGGCAGGGAGGCGTCACAGCCCTTCAGGTGCCCCTTTGCTCCATCAGGTGTGTATATATACACTATATATATATCTATTATATATCATACAGATATTCCTGTAGTCTCTACTTGCATCCAGCAGCCACCACCCTTCTGGACATGGTCCACGTTACCCAACCTGCTGTTGATGCCACTGTACACCAGTGGCCTTGGCCAGCGTTGGCAGATGGTGGTGGGAATTTATCAGCTCTTACAATTCGACATTCAGCATTGTTGGTGTCTGGAGCTTATTAACTGCTGGGAGCCTCTGACACTGCCCCAACACCTCCTGTTCTCTTCTGAGGTTTTCTGGTAGCTGTTTCTCCATCTGCATTCCTGGGTACCAGCAAAACCTACATGCCCGCTCACACACAGGGGAACTTCAAGAGTTCAACAGCAGCAGAACAGTAGCACTAAATCTTCGTTACATTTTATTTCTACATGGGTGATTCACATTCACTTTTCCAAGAAAAAACAGCATTCTAAATCATGTTCAGACTCCCTGTACTCAGATGACACATGCTCAGCTCTGAGACATCCAGCACAGCATGCAGAAAGGACTAGCAGAGCTCCTTGTAAGCAGCAGTCTCTTTCGGAAAGGCCAGGTAAAGGAAAAAGAATCAAAATCTTCCCAAACCTGGGAATACAGAGTACCTCACCTAACCCATCCTGACAGAGCTGTTTCCTTCTAAGCCAGGGAGCTTTTACTGCTGAAACCTCATCCGGCTGTTCTCTGCTTCCAAGGGGGATCACTTGTTCCTCTTCCTAAGCACCCTTTATCTACTCAGCCCACCCAACTACTCTCTCTGGTGCTATCCTTGGTCCTTCTTTCCTTCCCTCCTAATCCCTCTCCATCAGGAAATCTGGAGTTAAAACCCTCTTTAGGCATTCAAGCTGCTCTAGACCCTTTCTTTTCCCAGACACCTAACAGTTACCCTGTTGGCCTGACAGAGATTTTCCTTTAACCAAAAGGAGCCCAAGTAGCTTCTGGACATTCCAGCAGAGCAGAGACACACCCATTCCTCAGTGCCTGTGCTGCTTTTCAGGGAAAAATCAAAGAACCACAGAATTTCCTTGAGCGAGAAGGGACCCACAAGGATCATCCAGTTCAGCTCCTGGCCCTGCCCAGACACCCCAACAATCCCACCCTGGGCATCCCCTGGCAGCGCTGCCCAAACGCTCCTGGAGCTCTGGCAGCCTCGGGGCCATGCCCACTCCCTGGGGAGCCTGGGCAGTGCCCAGCACCCTCTGGGGGAAGAGCCCTTCCCTGATCTCCAGCCTGACCCTGCCCCGGCACAGCTCCAGCTGTTCCCTGGGTCCTGTCCCTGGCCACAGAGCAGAGATCAGAGCTGCCCCAGTGAGCTCTGTGCTCCATCTCCTCCAGCTGAACAAGCCGAGTGCTCTCAGCTGCTCCTCCTAGGGCTTCCCCTCGAGACCCTTCCCTATCCTCATGTCCCTCCTTTGGATGCTTTCTGACAGCCTTCTGATATTGTGGTGTCCAGGACTTGAGGTGGGGCCACTCTGGCACACAGCAGAGCAGGACAATGCCCCCAGGACACAGTGACCCTTTGGGCTGCCAGGGCTGACTCACGTTCAGCTCAACATGGACCAGGACCACCAGGTCCCTTCCTGTGGTGTCACACTCCAGCCCCTCATTCCGCTGTGTATTTGTGCATCCAGGGCTCCCCATCCCAGGTGGGGGATCCCCCTGGGTGCCCCTCTGTGCCTGCCTTACCCACCTTTCCCTTGTGAGTCTCCTGGAGCCACTGGCGCAGGCAGATCAGGCAGCTCTCCTGCATTGGGGTGAGCTGGCCAAGGTAGCGCTCGATGTAATCAGCGTCCAGTTTGTCAGCTGGAGGGGGGAAACAACAGTTCAGAGCAGACTGGCACAGCCAGGAAGAACATGGGCAGTTATTTCTACACAGCAGGTTCCCTATGATTTACATGGGAATTGCTCAAAAGCCTCATTCCAGCAGCTGAAAGGAGGGAGGGAGGGATGGGGAGACAGGCGGACACTCTCACGGTGATTGGGGCATGAGGCCACAGGCAGCACGTGCTGTATCACAACTGCATCACTCCACCTGTCTCTGAGAACACCAATATTTCACTCGGGCCCGAACTGTTCCAGCAGGAGCTTAAAAGATCTATCATGAGCTCTTGCACTGAGCTTACCAACCACCCCAAGACCTGGGCACTTCCATCTCCATGTGTCCCAAATCTCATGTGTCCCACTGCACAACTGCAGTGACAAGAGGATCGCTGGAAAACCAAGCCAACATTCTGCCTGGGGACGCCAGAGACAAGGAGAGAACAACAGCACATTTCTGACAGCAAGGGAGCCTTTTGGCAGGGGGAGAAGCCCTGTGCACACCAAGGCCCCTACAGCTCAGAGACAAAGGACAAGGGGTTGGTGACTGCCAGCCCTGAGGGACAGAGGGATGTGTCACCCAGGGCTGGCAGCCGGGGGGAGCAGCCCAGGCAGCAGCTGGGCTGGAAGACACGGGGAGCAGGGCTGGGGACACCTCAGAGCTGGCTCTTTGTCAGGCACAAGGCTTTCAGTAGATGCCGTCACCTGCAGAAGGAGGCCTGGACACCCACAGGATAAGCAGGATAATACGGAAATTGCATTTGAAAGTGGGACATCCCATGGAACCCCCAGGGCTAGCAAGGTGGGGAGCAGGCCCAGGGAAGCTAATCCCTTCCTGAACAGGAATATAGGCAGAAAAATAAGGGCTACTCTCCTCTTCTGCTAGATGAGACCCACCACTCTGAGGTTAACTTTAATCTCAAACATTCCTCCTAATCAGCTTCTCTGTGGATTCCCATCTTTTTCCAGAAAAGCTCCCAGAGAAGGTCAGGTGAGAGCAGAACTACTGATATTTCCAAATTCCAAGCTTTTTCCCTAGTTACACTCAGCAAAACAAGTGCTGCCTTTACTTCTCAGGAATGGCAACAACTCTTTCTATTACAACAACTCTGGATTTTAAGGTCCCTCCTACTTCTTTTTGCCACAGAAGTATTTTATTTAGTCTAGAAGATATCATCAGACCAACACATGGAAAAATGAAGTTTGATTCAGGCATATTGTGGGAAAAATGCATGAGGAGACATTCCACAAGTTTGTCTTGGCCTGATACAGGGCCAAAACCCCTCCAAACCTGTCCCCAAGAATATTAATTTTGGAACAGATAAAATATTTAATTCCATACTGAAGACACCTTCTCCAGTTTAAAGTATAAAATACCTTAAAGGGCTGATCAAACCTCATTTTTTTCTAAGCTCCAAAACACACTGCCTGCACAGCTTTTTTGTTTTAGGGGAAAAAAAAGTTCCATTGTTTGTTTTTCTCGAAAAAAGAAAATAGCTTTCCCTCTTCCTCCTCCTCTGCACTCCAGACGAAAAACCCGATGCCAAGAGAAATGAAAATAAGCTCCCTTGGTCAGTGCTACTGACTGAGTGCTGCTGCCTGGGCAGTGCCTACCGTCAGCGCTGGCAGCCTCTGGGGGAGGGCAGGGGCTCCCAGCCTGCTCCCTGCTGGTGCCAGCAGCCCCAGAATCCAGCAGGACGTCCCCAGGGTCCCATCCCACAGCTGGGGCTCGCTCATCCTTCGCTGTGGGAGGGCTCCAGCGCGGGATGAACGTGATCCCTTGCGAGATCAGCTCCTTCAGGTAGTGCTCAATCACCTCCTTGCCCTGAAGGGGAAAACTCGCATTAGGAAAAAGCCTCCTCCAGAGCCAGCCAGGTCCAGGAGTTTCCTCAGGACAGATGCCTAATGCTGCTGGGGATAAACAGAGAGGAAAGCTCTCCTTCCATCCCCACGATCCTGTAAAAGACCCTCCAGTATGAAAGCCTCCTATGAATGATAAGTTACAATAATGGCCAGGCAAATCCCAGTCTATGGATACAGTTGCCATTGTAACACTTTCACCCCATCCCCCTGCTCCCAAACCCAATTAGCTGCCCTGTTCCTCTGCAGCCCAGAGGAACGGGCCACTAACCCAGGCCCAAGCTCTGGAGACACAGGGCGCTGATTTTTACCCAGAACTTTCCCTTCCTGCACAAGAAGAGTGTCCTCAGTGTCTGAGGAGCCTGGCACCCACAGCATGCACTGCCACCCTCCTCTGGCTCAGCCTGCTCCATCCCTGCACAGACACATTCCAGCCAGCACATCGTTCTGTGCTCTTTGCACACTGGCTTTTTCTTCCTTTGCCTGACTGAGGAACTCCAGAGCCATAAGCAAGGGCACAAAACTACACTGGGTGTGTTTACAGAAAGGCAAACAGAGGATTTGGGGTGTTCCGGCAGCCAGGGAAGCCCCCCTTACCCGTCTGATGTTGGAAGTGTACTGCTTCATGGCAATCTTTTCCACTGTGCTTTCAAAGCCGAAAAAAGACTTGATGTCGAGAGAGGCCGACTGCTCGAAGCACGTCCACTCCTCGTTCTCAGGGTGAACCTGCAGCCAAGGGAACACTCACCTGGGATTGCAGCAGCTGGCTCTCAGCCCTGGCACCACACTGGCTGTGTAATCTCCACAGCTACACAGTGAGGGGGCAGTGGGGGCACTGCCAGACCTGCAGTGACCAGCCAGGTGCACTCCCACTGTGAGAAGCCATTGTGAACTGGACATCCAGACTTTTGCTAACACAACATTCTACACATGCACAAGGAAATCAAGATTTAAACCCATCTCTGCCCCAGCAGACCTGAACTGTAGCACCAAGAGCTGCACTAAAATAGCAGTGAAACTGCCCACTTCAAACCATCATGTCATGGCCTCTCTATGGAAAGACAGGGATGGCCTTGTGGAACATGCAATTAAAACTACTACACCTGCAAAGAAGAAAGATGCAAACCAGGTTTCTTTTTCAGTTTTGGATGGGAGACTCAGCCACTAAATCAGCCTTCTCCCCCAAACACTGCGGACATGGCAGAGCAGGGAGTTTTCCCACTGCCAGCTCAGCACACACCCTTCCCTTATTACTTCCCTCTGTCACTCTATATATGATAAAATCTTTTCTTCGTTAAAACTTAACCCTTTCCTGAGAAGGCTCTGCCTTCTCTCTGTAGGTGCTGCTGTTCACAAACGGACACGAAAGGAAAACAACTCCAGCTCCCACACAAAGATACTATAAAGGACAAATTCCCTGGGGAGATATTAAGTAACTGCAGGAGCAGGATCATATTTCTGCAAGTTGCCTCAGAGAACACTGCAGAAAAGGAAAGATGAGAATAAACCTGCTTCCGGTGCACTCTGGCAGGGAAAAGGGAACTGGTAAAAATAGAGCAGGGAACCATCTTGAGGATGCAGCCAGCAGCTCCCACCCTGTTCCCCTCAAAGCCCAGATGCTGATGTTTCCTTCCTAAGGACACAGCAAGCTCAGGGTTGACCTGGGAGCATTTCAGACCTGTCAGTGCCTTTGAGGACGATGGAAGCTTGATTTACTGCAGTTTTTAGGAAGCCTCATGCAGCCACCAAGGGATCTCTGGCTCAGGGACACTGTCACCATCCAAAATGTTCACAGCTTTTCCAGTCCTCCTCTTGCCTGAAGCTCCTTACAGCCTGCTTACTCCCAAGGAGCTGAGCTGCTGTCCAGTGGCCAAAAGGACAGGATCTGGACATTTGTGTGAGGAACAATGAGCAGGATCTGATTGCTCCCAGAAACAGCTGAGGCTATTTCATGGTGACTGGGCCCTAAGAGCACCATTACAGTGGAACAGCCACAAAGGGAGACAGCCCAGGCCACAGACAAGGCTCAAGTCCTTTCTCCAAATCTTTAGAGCATGAAAATAACGACAAACAAGGTGCTAAAACTTTCACTTACTTGTGGGCAAAATTAATTGCCCAGACTTCACTCAGGCCCTTATAATAATGAATAGTAAGGGTTTAATTCTAGATACCCAAATTTATATAGATGTCCAAGCTCCAGATGTTTTTGTTAGCCTGAATTCCAACCAAAAAGAAACTGAGAGAATACCAGCAGTTCTGGAGCACCAACTCTGTTTTCCACTTCCACTCCAAGCAGAGAATCACAATCAACCTGAAGAAGTTTCTCAAGCCCTATGAAATCACAGAATGGTTTGGACGGACCTTAAAGCTCATCTCCATCCCACCCCCTGCCATGGGCAGGGACACGTTCCACTAGCCCAGGCTGCTCCAAGCCCCGTCCAGCCTGGCCTCGGACACTTCCAGGGATCCAGGGGCAGCCACAGCTTCTCTGGGCACCCTGTGCCAGGGCCTCCCCACCCTCCCAGGGGACATTCCTTCCCAATGTCCAATTTGTCACTGGGAAGCCATTCCTCCTTGTCCTGTCTCTCCAGGCCCTTCCTGTCCCTTTCCAAAGCAACTGAACAAGCCCACACCCAGGACCCAAGAGCTTTCCATCCCAAGGGTCTCTAACCACAGTGCTGCAGAGGTGCTCAAACCCATTCAGGCACCTTCACCCTGTGTGTGAGTGCACAGTTCCCACCCCTCCCAGCACAGACAGCCAAAGCAGAGCTCTCACTGAGTAGCTGCAGGTCTCCCGGACCATGACACGGTTGGCAAAGGTCTCGTTGTGGGCTTCGATGCGGAGGGTTCTCTCTCTCCAGTTCACAGTGTTCTTCTGGATGAAGAAGACATACTCTACCCCTGCAATCTGAATAGGAGCAGGGAAATACAGAGAGAAAAGAGTAACTTTAGGAGCCTTTATCTATCTGAGCCAGCCAACAAAATCCAGGCCTCTCTGCTCCCAAGGTTCCACCTGCCTTCTTCAGCAGCCGGGGAGCATCCACATTGAGCTTGCAGCTCCGCTCAACTACATGGATGGCTCCATCCTCGCTCCTGTATTCGTGCAGGATTTCACTCCCCAAGAAGACTGGGATCTCTGGGCATGTAGGAAAGCGCTTCTCGTAGGCCTAGAAGTGAAAACAAAGTAAATTTCAGCTTCTGGGTAAACAAATTTTAACTCTTTCTGAATTAATTAATTCCCTTACAGTGAAAGTCCAACAAAACAGAGGCCCCTGAAGCCCTGAGCCGGCCCCAGTTTTCTAAGAGGTGAAGTTAAAGCAGAGTAGTTACAAGCAGGGACAGCACCACGTCAGTCACAAGCCAAGCATGTCCTAATGTAACTTTTCCTTCATACATGAAGTAGAAACAGAATCCTGTTGTTGAAGAATACTAGGAAGGGAATCATCACTTCAACATCAGGAAGCTCCTAACTAGCAAAAGCAAATACAGCTCTGCTGATTTCTGCTGGCTAAAGACTTGAATTTTATAATCTCTGGGTCAATACTGTCTGTGTGAAAAAAATACTAAAAAATATGTAATACTCCTGAGCCTTAAAACGTGATGTGCCAAACAGTTCTGTCTGCCCTAAACTATCAAGGGTAACACCACCAATTACTGGCTACTCGCTTTGCCTCAATTTATCCATTTCTATAACAATTCTGTCCTGGCTCTGAAATCTTCCCTGTTCTAATTAGCACATCCCTCTGAAAAGCCCTTTCTCTAAAGCTTCTTCATCAGCTCTAGCAGAATTCCAGTCTTCTCTGGCACTTGCAGCAAAGTTAACTTGCATAAGCGAGTTACTTACAAGTTACCTACTGCTGCTGCTCCTTCCCTAACTTCTCCATCTCCTATTATATCCCAAGATGTTTGCATTTCTGAAAAACCTCTCGCATATTGTGCTGCTGTTATAAATATGTGGTTGCTGCACAAGCTGCCCAGAATTCCACTGCAGCTATTGCAGGAGGAGAACCTGTGCTCTCCTTCCACTGCGCTCTCAGAGCTCCACATTTTCATCGTAAGATGTTTTTGCCATCACTCCAAGGCAATTCCTCTAGGAGCTGTTGTCATCTTCCTATCTTCCAGAAGACACCACCGTTTTATACAGCACAGAAAAATAAAAACATTCCCGAGTTCTGTGCCCCAGAAGCAAACACTGATGTGCTGATGTTGGAGCTGGGCCGGGCTGCCAGCGCCGCGCTCCCCATTACCACAGCAATGCAAAGCCTCGATGCCCCTGCACAGATTCATGTCCCCTGCTCCCAAAATAGCCCAGGCACTTAAGGACACATTCCACATCTCCTGCTCCCAGACCTCTGGACGGGAAAGAAGTTATTTCAGATTATCGTGTTGCTCCAGTATCAGGAGGGAAGTGCAGGCAGCTGCCAGCTGGAGTCCCGGCCAGAACAAAGCACGCAGGTTTGAAACCCTGCTCTCCCAGTCCCTCAGCAACGTCCTGCTTTCTTTGCCACACTTCCCAGAGAACTTTTCCCATATTCTTCTGCCTGTGCTTTTCACTCCTCATCACAGGAATAACAAAACCAGTTTAGATAAATCTAGAATTCCCATGGTGATTGTTTCCAGCACAGATCCACCTGGCTCCAGCCAAGAGGAGCACATTCACTGCTTTAAGCAGCTTGATTTGTTAGGACGGGAGTTCATGGATCTGTGTCAGGCAGTGCCACAGGACACTCCCAGCTATCTTCTCCTGATACCCTACCCTTTGCTCCAGGGCCACATGGCAGGAGGGCTGCACCCCTCAGTACCTGCTGTCTTCCCTGCACTTGCCAGCACATTCATGTGCTCAGGCAGAGTTAACACTTCCCATTTGTGCTTCTACCTCCTCTCTCCCAACCCTCCAGACTCCAAACCACCATCCAGGGCTATCCTGAGGCCAAAGCCTTCACCTTGCTGTTCTCCAGGCCACCTACTCTATGTTGCTGGAGTCCCAGTGGTCAGACAGAGCATGTTGAGAACACCTTCAGAGGCCACTGGGATACCAGAATATTTAGCAACTATTTTTGAGCTGTTTGTCCCATGTCATTCCATACATGTGCCCTTAACACACTTGCAATAAGTGTCACTGAAAGCCCTTCCCTGAGAGAAGGCTGCCCCAATTAACTCCACAGCGAGGGTGGGCAGTTTGATAGGAACACAGGAAAGGGTCTTAAACTAAAAGAAGACACATTTAAATCAGATGTTAGGGAGAAATTCTTCCCTGTGAGAGTGTTGAGGGCCTGGAACAGGTTGCCCAGAGAAGCTGTGGCTGCCCCTGGATCCCTGGAAGTGTCCAAGACCAGGTTAGATGGGGCTTGGAGCACCCTGGGATTGTGGAAGGTGTCCCTGCCCATGGCAGGGGGTGGGATGGAGATGGGCTTTAAGGTCCATTCCCACACAAACTGTTCTGGGATTCTGCTCTTTCAGGGATGCAGCTGTGCCAGGAACATTTGAGGGAGTTTACAGACAAACAAGAGTTGTTCTAGTGGGACCAGGATCCTCCAAAGCTTCACCTGAACAGCTTCACCTGTAAGTGCCCCCTCACCACGGAGAGACCACAAGAACCAGTGAGAAACCACCACTGAATCCAGGTGCCTGTGGCTCCTATCTGGAGATAAAACACTGAATCACAACTCCCAGCTGTTTCTTTCTCCACTAAGTATGGACTTGATCCAGCTGGAGACAGGCTGCCTAATAAACTGTCATTAGACCCAGCAAAACTAAGACCAGGACTAAGAGTGCAGCCACTATTTCAGTCAGCAAAACAACATCTGGAGCAGGAAGAGAGGCCAGGGCAGAGGCACATGGCAGTGCACAGCCTGGTGATATAAACTGTGACACCAGCCCAAACACATTGCCTAAACAGGGGCAACACTGCCATATTTGAGAAAGAATCCATATCCACATCGATATTAAGTCCTTTGCTAATCTTCTTTGCACAACAGTTCTAAAAATACAGCAGGGAAGATGCCTGAGATCACATGAAGGACAGCTGAAGCCCCACGCTGCAGTCACAGCAAAGCTGTTCCCGGAGCACCCAGACTTCCCATCCCTGCACACTCTGAGCTGAGCAGGAGAGCAGCCCAGTTTTGCACCCAGCATCCTCTTATCAAAATCACTCTCTCTATGCAACAGTCCATTGCTGCTCCAACAGGGAAACTGAGGGATGTTATAAAGACAGAGAAATATTTCATTTTTTTCAAGCCATCACCAGACTGTTTTATCTCCTCCCCTAGGATTCTGCAGAGTTCAAGGTGGACAACAGAACATCCCAGAGAAATAAAAGGCACAGAGTATTTAGTATTAATTGTTTAAATGCTTCGGCTGCCTGCACTTGCTCTTTCAGCTCCTCGCTGCAGGAACTCTGCACTGACCAGGATACAGGAACTAGGATTTGTCTCTCCCTTCTGTGCCTCTCCTTTCCCAGAAGGAACAACAGCAGTGTTGTGCCACCACTGGATGTTAAAGCTCTATTGTGGGTCTGCATAATAAAATTAATGGTGCCATGAAGCCACTCCGTGTCTTCCTCTAAACCCCACTGAGATTAACATCTCATACACAAACCAACCATTTCACAAGAGGTGCTGGCTCAAGCCCACGAGTGTCCTTCCCTAAATCCAGCTGGTTTTCCCCAGATTTCTGACAAAAAAATTGTTGCAAAAATCAGTGCTTTTGTTGTAGCAGACTGTGACCAACAGTTCAAAGTGTTGTTTAAACCTCTGCAGTCCTGAAACTGAAATTACACATTAAATTTCACAAGAAGGCTGCATGAAGACAGAGGGATTTGGAATCTGTTTGAACTCACAAGATATTTTGCTTAGAACTATAACCAATTATTTTTGGGTGCACCTGAATATAAAGAAAAAAAAAGCATTTAGATACAATTCACTGGAATGAAAAAATTCAACAAAGAAGAAATTAAATGTAAAAAAAATTACAAGTGAAACAATTGCTAGCTGAAAAGTTAAAACATGCAGGAAAGTCAAAGATCTCAAAGGTTCAGTAGTGTCAGATTTTCCTTTCACACTGAAGGGAGCCCAAACTAGGATAAGGATATTTCCAACTGGTTACAGTGACCTCTGCATCCCAGCGAAGAGCCCTCAGTGCCACTGAAGCTGACAAATGATTAATTATAAGGAGCAATCATTAACAGTGATATGGCTGACTGTGAAATCAGCAGAGTGCTCCGACCAAGGTTTTGCCCCGTGATCTCCTGGGAAATGTGTCCAAGTGGTTTTACCTGGTCTGCTAAATATCCATCCCAAATGGATTATGGAACCAACACTGGTGAGTGAAAACCAGCTTGTGAGAAGAGAGTTTGAGAACAATGCAAGAAGCCATCCTTGAAGGTGTTGTACACTGTTGGCTAAATACACAATAACCAGTACAAACTCCACATCTGTGAGAAGATATTACTCCAAAGGTCAGCCAGGTGCCAAACAAGAACAAATTATACAAAACCACAAGTGTCAAACCCCAAAGGTGACATTCTAAAGCCTCACAGCCACAGAGAAAAAAAAGAAATCACCCTCCTCTATGCCCCGCCCCCTCCACCTGCTCAGCCCCTTCCCCTGCAGAGCAGGGAGCCTCTGCAAGCCCTGCACATTCCCAGTTCCAGGGTGTCAGAGATCCTGACAGTGCCAGAGTGTTCCTGCCCCTCCACTTCAAGAGCCGTGTCACTGCTGGTTCCTACAGGACCTACAGGACCCACAGGACATGGCCAGCAGACAAGATCTCTGTAACAGCTACTCCTGTTTCTCCTTGGCAGGGTTCTCTGGGAAGTGACCTTGAAATCAATTACACCACAGAGGCCTCAGGAATGCACAACAACAGGGACGTGTAACCACTGAATCACTGCACGAAACACCTGAGCAGCCAACCCCCCTGCACACCTCGAGGCAGTTCCCTCCAGCCTGCTGGGTCCTGAGTGGCTTCCATGTGCTTCCAGAGGCAGCTTCTGCTAGATGGGACCTTCAAGAGTGCAAAAGCTTTGGGGGGGGGGGGACGACAGGGAATGACATTGTGTAGAGCACAAAGAAACTTAATTGTGATGCACCTGCTGTAGACAGAATTTATAGTCAATATTACCTGAATATGTGATTAGGATAATGTGGGAGCCTGTGAGCCTGAAGCCACAGCAGCCCCTGGATGTGCCCTGGCCACACTCCCTGGGCTAGGGAGACCAAAAGGTCTCCCAGGATGCCAGGGACAAGGATGCCTTGTTCTGCTCCCCTTTCCCTAGCCCTACCTGTGTACCACCCCTGTGCCCTCAGACTATTGGTCCCTGATGTTTTCTCCCCACCCCTACTGACTCCATATAAAAAACCTGAACACTTCCTCTTTCACCATCTTGCTCATCCTCTGTTCGTCTCATCCTCATCTACCTCTTTAGACTCGCACTACACATGTGGCTGGAATAAATCCCTCCCGGAGACTAATCCTGACTCTGTGCAGCCGACTTACTGAGGAGACTATCTGGGGTGTCTGAGTGTCTATGCGTGTGTGGGTGTGTGTGTGGGTGTGTGTGTGTGCAGTGGCCTTGCCGTGCAGCTCTCAGCCAGAGACGGTTTCAGAAGGTTGTAGCTTCTGTGCTACCAAACCCTGGCTGCAACAGGATAAGACTTTATCCTTGTGCTAAAACACTTCGAATTTTCATGATCAGATAATGTTTAAATCTGTATTAATTAATGAGATTCCTCAAGGCCATGTTACAGCCATGTGCAAGTTGCCAGGAAAAAGGAACCTTCAGAGGAAGGGAAGTGAGGAGGAGATACAATACCAGGTTTTGAGCTGAAGATGCCCAGATCATCATCCCTTTGAAAAGAGATGATGAGAAGCAAGATAAAGACACCTCATCACTTTTAAGTAGGAAGTGGAAGCATTTGGAGCAGCTTTTGAGCAGCTCTAATGATACATAAATATTCCTCTGCAGATTCAGGCCTTCTAGGAAAAAGTAATTTCATCCTGCAGTCCCTCCCACTGCTTGGTCTCAGTGCTGAAGGGAACCACAGAGTCTGCACACACCAGACACAATAATCCACGTGCTTTGAACAGATCAGATCCCAGCTTCCCACTAACCACAAAATAAGATAAAATACACAAGGAACAATGTGGGAGGGACCAAATGCATATTTAGGGTACAGAAAGGCACTGATTCAGGGAAAAGGGAACTTCATTTCAAGGAGGTGCAGAGTATGCACAGTAAAAGTCCTTGGGGTCTGAGGGAAAAAAGAAACCCTTCTGCTGGCAAGAGGAAAAAGATCTGCCAGGGAGAAGTGCATGGCACAACAGCACCCAGGCTACAAACACTGACCCACTGTTATTTCTGCCTGGACCACAGCCAATAATTTGCCTCATTCCTTCAGATTTTGGTGAAAGAAACAATTCAGGGAGCAGCAGCATCTATTGCAATACAGGCACAACTTGAGGGCCTCAGCAAACCCCCTAAACCCGGGCCCTGCACTGCACAAAGGCGTCCCAGGAAGCCATTAACGTGTCTGACCTCCTGCCTGAGAAGGAACAATATGTCATTCAAGCTATCCTGCTGCAGCCTTCTCCTCTGCTGGGAGAAAGAACTCTGTGGAGCAGTGGAGGTCACAAACAGCACAAGGCTTTGGCCTTAACAAAAAACTATGGAGGTGACACCTTATCCAGGAATCACTGCTTGCCACAGCCCAGTGTGGAGAGAGAGAGGAACCAAAATGGGAAGGCAAGGAAGCAGAGATCTCATGTGACTAACACCTGAAAGAGCAAAACACAGCAGTCAACTGTCACATTACACATTTACTGCTCGATGATTCACCCCAAAATCAAACAGGCTGGCTCACAAACTAATTGCTACTTGGAAGGACAATCTGTCATTGCCAGAAGCTGCTGTGAGAATTTATACAAACTGGCTATGATGCAGGGTCAGACTTGGGCAGGTCACTGTGCTTAGCAGTTAAAACAAGCCCATACTGGTTGAGATGTAAGAATTAATTATGATTCTAAATTTTACCACCTCTTTTACACTGCAACCCAGGACAGAGTTTATAATTTGTCTTCTGCACCTACACATCCAGCAGAGAAGGCTCTTTTAGTCACTACTGGAACATGAGATAAAGGTGATCCAACAGAGCTGGAGGTGTCTCCTTGTGCTGTGCCTCTGAACTGAAGCTCCCTTCAGAGCTCAGCCATCCCTGCACCAGCCTGCAGCCACCAGATTAAGCTTGAGACACAACCCATCCTTCAAGGAAATAACCTCCATGTTGCAGCTGGAGAAGGTGATTAAACCTGTACAGACTCTTGGAATTAGTGTAAATCTTCTCCAACCCACACATGGTGCCAGCACCATCCTGCCCAGCAAATGGAGTCTGAGCAGTGGCAAAGCAAAGCTCTCAGAGACCTCTGTCACCCCACAAAACACACAGAGCACGATGGGCAGATGTTGCCAGCAGTTCTCCAGAACTCCCAATGAATAAGCAGCTCTTCCATCAGCTCCTTCCAGAAAGCAGCTCTTCCATCATCCAGCAGCTGTGACAAATGGCAGTCACTTTTCTACTCGCTTGAGGGCAAACATCCCACACCACAATCCCAGGAGAAATGTCAGCTCTTTCCCAACTCACTCTCAACCTACTTAATGCCAAGGGAGGAGGTGGCAGGGCTCGGGGCTGAGCACCCCAGTGCAGAGCCAGCCCAGCTGACACACAGAGCATCACTCCCAGGCTCCTGGTGCCAAATGCTGCTCAGCAGGAAGATGAGGGGATATTTTTAGTGTATCTTGACAGCAGGGTTTCAAGCCTTCAAGTCACACTGAAGCATCATGTCTTGAGTCAACACTAGATTATCTCTAAGTGCATAAAATGTTAACCCAGTAGCTTCTGGCAGTCACAGCAAACTCACCTTCCAAACATGGCAAAAAACAGGGACAAGGGAAGCTGCCTACTCTAAAATACCTGGCACAGCCCATGGCTGCAGGCAGACCATCCACATCCAAGCAGGACTTGTCAAGAGGCAAGTTCTATATACCCAACAATCTGTATATCACTAACAAATCTAAAACATATCTATAATATATAACAACCAATAACAGACACAGTAGATGCTGTTTTGCAGGGATTTCTTAACTATTGCTTAGGTTATTATCAAGGCATTTCACGTCATGTGTGGCATGGATTGACCACCAAAGAACACCTGTTTTGAAGCATTTTTCCCCCCTTGCACATTGATTCTCTCTCCATCCCCAGGGTCCTGCCACCCAGCAATACCATTCCAGGCCATACCCACAAGCTGTGCCTTTACCTGCATCCCAGCAGCTCCAAAGGAGCTTCCAAGCACTGGGCACACTGCAAAGCTCTTCCCTGTGTCACCTGCAGCTACCCAGGGACACAGAGATCCTGTGGCAGGATCCTCTACCCTGGCAGTCCTGCAGCTGCTGCACTGAGAGCACTGCTCCAACCTCTCTGGCTGTTCCACAGCCCTCTGTGCCTTCACTGCTGCTTCTGAGGATTCCAGCTGCCAGGAACTGCTTCCCTGCAGCAAGTGCTCTCCTGGCTCCTGAGCTCACACTTGAAAGCAGAAGCTATGAGCCAGCACCAAATATTTTAGTTAAGATTCTATTTTCTTTATTTAAAACCAGGCTGTGATGGTACCAGAATAGTGACAGCACCTTGGAGCTCCAGATGGGGCTATTCCATCCTGTAATTACAACTCAGCATGCAGGAACCCCCCAAAGTGCCCTCTGTGGTGCATCAGTGCTGTGGCACTGTAGGACATGGCACCGTAGGTGACCTAACAAACAACCTGCAGCACTTTGGAAGCAAGACAGCAGCAGACTTCGAGGCCTGGCTGGGCTGTGAACACACACACATTGAACTGTCACTCTGAACAAACCCACAGAGCTGACGTGATCCTTGCTAGACATCAGCCTGCTTGTGCATTGTACAGCTCCCACATCACCAATCTGTTACAAGCACACCCCAAGCTGCCTGGGTGTTAAGTAGCAAAAGGAGGCTCAGAGGTTCTGTTGCAAGAGCATCACTGCACCAGCCAGTGAAACATCAAGCCCTTTAAGACACCACAGCATTAGGGAGGAGAGCACATCTAACATACTAGGATTTCAGCAGTCTCTTTTAACACTCAATCTGCTAAAGGCAACAGAAAGAAGTAATTAAATAAAGCTACTTAAAATCTAAAAACTTTATTGCGATGCATGTTGATGCTGAAAAGGAAAGTAAGTTTGAAAAAGTGTATGGAAAGCAGTTCTGGCTGTCAGGACGTGACCTCCAGCATTCAGAGTTTCTTCTCTTGCAGCTAAGCCTGACAGCCAAAACAGCAAGGAGCTGTTTTCAATTAGCCTGCATCTACAAACCTAACACCAGTGACACCAAAGAATGTTGGGATGGTTGTGAAATGAGTGATGCATTTTGATTTTAGTTGTCCTGGATGGTAACCCTGGGCCAGATTCTCAACTGTCGGAAAGGAGCAAAAGCTTTGCCAGTGTGCAAACAGTGCAGAGAAGGCTGATGGCTGAGGGGCAGCAGTGAGGACCATTGCCAAATCCAGTGACAGTCATCAGGACTGCTCCTGAGGGTCAGGCACAAGAGAAAGACATCTCACATCGGGACCACGGATGTTTGCTTTTCATGGGTATGACCCTGTGTACAGGATGAGAGAGTAAAGATGATGGAGAAGGAATATTTCTGCTTACTCCATGAAATGGAGGTTCTGACTTTAAACAAACTTGCAGAATTTGCAGCCTGAATTAAATTTGTCACTCAGCTCGTTAGGACCTCTGACACTCAAACGGTACTGAGCTGAAACAGAACCATCCACTGTTAATTTCTTACTTTGTCTTACCTGTGAAACAACAAACTGCAGCTCAACTAAATGTAAAGAACATTGGAGGCCTACAAGAAATCTGGAGACAGACTTTGGATGAGGGCATGGAGCGACAGGACAAAGGGGAATGATTTCACCCCGCCACAGGGCAGAGCTAGATGGGATATTAGGGAGGAATTGTTCCCTGGGAGGGAGGGGAGGCCCTCTGGAACAGGGAGCCCAGAGAAGCTGTGGCTGCCCCTGGATCCCTGGAAGTGTCCAAGGCCAGGTCGGATGGGGCTTGGAGCAGCCTGGGATAGTGGAAGGTGTCACTGCCCATGGCAGGGGGTGGAATGAAATGAGCTTTAAGGTCCCTTCAACCCAAACTGTTCTGTGATTCAATGAACACTGAATTGCCACTAAAACCAGAAGCCAGGAAGCTGCTTGGAAGTGCAGGCCAGGAGCTCAGATGATGCAGCTTTCACTTGCAGAGCCAGGCAGGGAACTCATGAGCTGCCACAGGTCTATCAGAGACTCTGAGTGATGCTGGAGATGAGAAACACCCCCACACCAAACAGGCACCCCCAGAGGAGCTGCTCCCACCCAAATTCTCGCTGCAGGAGCAGAACTGCCCTGGCCTGATGAGCAGCACTCAGTCAGCACAGAAACACACACCAAGGCTCTTCGTGTGTGTGTGTGTGTGTGTGTGTCCAAGAGCTCGGGCTCCTGGCTGCTCAGATATGTGTCAGCACATGCCGTGGGCAGCACCAAGAAATGAGGTCAAGCAGAAAGCAGCACTGATTCACATCAGGCACATGTGGGGCTCCACAGCAGTTTTGTCTCAAGCACAAAATACAACTGCACAGGCAATGGGAGCTCATGCTTCTGGAAAGCTCCCAACGCCTGATCTTTGTTCTTTGTTTCCTAAATCACAACTTATTTCTATATAGCAGTGCAGAAAGAGCCCTGTCTTGCAGCAGAAACCATAAACTGCTCTTAGCAGTGAGAGCTGAACATCAAGTGCAGTGTGGCAAGAGGAGCAAACCACTGACAAGCATTGTCAGGGATTTCTCATCTGCTCCACTAATGCAGCAACTGAAACTATCCATCACATACAGAAGACCCTGTAAGGTCTCTGGGGGGTTATTCCCAACCTGTAGCTTTAGGGACCTAATCCTATAAATCTTCTGAAGTGTGTGAAAATGGCCAATGTCAACGGTGAGGGTGAAGGGCTGAGGCACTACTAAAAATAACAGGAACACAACTCCCTACCACGTTCAAAGCTGAAACCCTCCAGCTACAGCTATCTCATCTAACCTAATAATTCACTGCAAATAACATTAAATATGCAATCTCTCTCTCTCAGCTCTGTTTCCTGCATGTTGGACTTGCTCACCCTAACCAAATTCTCATCCCCAATACATCAGAGAAGGCTCACAAATATTTACATCACTCATATGTGGCAGAGGTACCGCTCCTTCTGGTTTTTTCATTCATGATAACATTTTTAAAAAATCCCTTTTAGCTTTCTAACTACAACTACAACAGAAAGAAAATGAAAAGTAAGTTTATACTTGGGAGTTTTCTTGGCTGTAAGATAAAATTAGAAGACATGCAATGTCAAATCTGCTGATCTAATTGAAGACAAGATGAGGCCCAGAGAGGCATGGACAATCCACTGGAGGAACAGCTCCATTTGAAAGAGGACACACACAAAAAAGATAAAATAGAAAGGAAAAACCTGACAAGACAACAAAGCATAACAGAAATCAAGGTTCTTTTCAAGTATAAGGGATAAAGGTGTCAGGCACTGAATATGTGTTTGAAGAGCATAATACTTTTGATCCATTAATGTGAATCCAAGTTAGGAACAAAGCAGGTAGAAATGACTACAGCAACCTTGGACAGGTGTGGAAAAACCACCCTCTGCTTAAGTCTTTTTGAGAAGGAAGGACAAGAAAAAAGAAAAAAATCAGAACTCCCAAATGACAAGAAAAGACTTGTTAAGCTGATTCCTTTTCACTTCCTCAGATGCACAGGGCTTGCGAAGAGAGCAAGGAGGGGAATGTCCTTCCAAGGACTTGGAACACACGTCAAATCTCCTGCCTGCAAATGCTCCAGCCCCAGCTGCAAGAGCATTAGCAAACAGCAGAGTGTAAACCCAGAGACAATTACCCCGACACAGTAACAAAGGTATCAGCAGGAAAAGCCCCCACCCCCGCTCATCCCTGGAGCACAGCCCCAGGCAGAAACATGGCCTCCGCACAAGTCCAAGGAAGAGTACCCCTGTTCCTGAGGGTGGGCTCCTCAAAGGGCCTGGGAAACACTATGTGTGTGAGCAGGGCCAGGAAGCAAGGAATTGCTTGCCAAATTCGGCTGTGACAGCCGTATTGCTCAGACTCTCCTATGTGAGCAAAACACACCCACTGCTTTCTATAGTAGGGCCCAAATACTGGAGGTTCTGAGGGAAAAGTACTTTTCTCAACTTACTTCCTGTGTTCTGTTCAGGCTGTGTTGTGAGGGATGGCCCTCCCCAGTAAAGAATTAAGCACAAGTGTATCAGGCTGAAGGGTGCCCAGAGTTCTGTAAAACATGGGGGTGTCTTGGGGTCACCCTTGCAACCTCTGCTTTCCTACCACAGCCTGAGAGCTCGGCACTCCAAAGGTTCCCACACAGCATTTGAGGGGAAAAGATGAAAGCAGCTGAATATCAGTGGTGAGGAAGCTGCTGTCAGATTTATGGTAAAGGAGATTAACAGCAATGCCACGTGCTGAGGAGCAAAACAGCTTCACTGCACACTCACTCTTCCCAGCAAAACTTCCAGCAACTGACAGCTGGTACCTGACAGCTCTGTGAGATCCATGAGATCCTCTCTGCCTCCACACGAATAGGAGCCTCCATCTGAACACAGCAACAGTGGTAACCAAGGCTGCACTGACCACCACAGTATTGAAATGCTGCTCTACAATAGCAGATCCTGCCAGGAACACAGGATTTTCACAGGACATCGAGGGGAGGGGGTGGGTGGGCTAACGGGTCTATATTCAGCTCCCTGCTCCACACCACAGCCCGCTGGGTGCCCCTGGAAAAGGAACTTGTTCATTAGAAAGAGGACTAACAACTTTGCTAAGATTTGCTGAACAACTAAAGGATGACATTTACAACCCCAGCCCTCAATTCCCAGGGAATTTTAAGTTCTGTTATGCTGAAAAACTGAAAGCAAATAAAACTAAACCACTTCAAAATTAAGCTCACCAGTCCCCGGCCTTCAGGCCTGTGCTAACAAGCTTACAAAGGATTTGCCTCAAGGCAGCTCTCCTCTATTAGCAGCCAATCGACTGAGGAGCATCTGGTGGTAGCTTTATCTTGCTAATAGAGACAATAGGAATGTGGAGAGGTGTGCATGGAGCAAAGGCTCCCAGGATCTTCATCACAGGTACTGGTGTCTTATTCTTCCACAGGATGCACTGAGAGAGCAAAGAGCACAGCCAGGAAAGCTGTACTGCCACAAACATCAGCCCCAGACTGGTCAGGGCAATTCTGTGGCACGTTACTGGTTTAGCTGTGAACAGACATGGCAAATCTGGGTAAGACTGGGGGAAAAAGGGGTGGATTTGGGAGGGAGCTCAACTGTCAGCAAAAGCAGTGTTCATCTGGATGATTAGAGAGCAAAGTGAACAGCAACCACTCTCAGCTGCTGCTACCTTTGGGGTCCCTTATTCACAAACTGATTCCTCCTGTTTAAGACTGGAGGCTGTTTTGGATAAAACAAATCTTAAGACATGTGTTTCTCAGGAATCTTGAAGAGGCCACATTGCCAAGAGGAACTCAATAGAGTTCCTTCCATTCATGGGAATCATGTCAGCTGTCTGCAACGGCTGCAGCTTCCCATCTTCATTCCCAGGCTCTCATAAAATAAAGAAACTGGGAACAGGCAATGGAAGAAGCAGCAGGCAAAAAGTGGCAAATACGAAGCCTGGGGACCCCTACAGCTGACTGCAATGCCCAGGAGATAACAAAACAAAACCTTGCAAGACTCCATAGGCAAGCTCCTCTAACAATGCCAAAATGCTCAGGGCTGCCCTTGAATGCAACAGCAAACCTTTGAGAAGGGTATTTATTTGACTCACACCAAATTGTGACAAAGTCCACAATATCACAAAGAAACTCTGCCTAAAGCAGCTCCCATGGTCAACAGCAGCCTTCTGCATCACCAGTGAATGAACTTCAATGACAGACCTCAAGCCCCTTGTAGAAATCACAAGATTTGGAGAGAGATCTTCTGACAGTTCAGCCACAGAGTGGACAGGGAAGAACAATACAGAAGACTTTTCCCAAAGATTTCCAGCTTTTAACTAAATCAGTACTCTTCAGAATCCAGTTGTAGATACATCCATACCACAGTGCTGATTAGGATCACATCTGGACAGATTTTGAACTGAGTGGCATTTGGTGATATGGCAAAGAAGGTCTGGCCACAAACTGACCCTGCCTAACAATGTAAAATTGTTTTTCCTTCCTTGTCAAAGAATGATTACAGAAGGTTGGATTTTCTTGGGGTTTTTTCCCCCTTCTAACAACTAAACCGCCGTTCTTAATGCTGCGATACTGATCCTTATTTTTCATGGAAAATTGAAGGAGGAGAGCTGAGGCTCTGCTCCTGCAGTAGGACTGTCACAGACATCCAGCCAAACCCGCAGTCCCCCACCTCCCACTGGCCCTCAGCAGCTGGAGCAGGAAAAGCACTGAGTGTTACTCACGGCCATGACGAGCTCAAAAGGGTATTTGTAGACTCGAACTGGGGACTGATATTTCTGCACCATTTTTACCACACACCTGTAACAGAGAGAAATTGGAACATTTTAGATCCCCCATGCCAAGCAGTGCAACACATTCCAGGCAATTTTTACAGACCTTACTGGAAGCTGTAACTCTTTCTTACAAATAGAGAGAAGAAGACTTATTAGGTGGAATATCTTGCCTAGTAAATGGCAGAGACAGAGGCAAGTCTCTGCAGTCCCAGTCCAGTGCTGTGGCCAGCATCCTGTGCTGCTTCCCAACACTTCTGCAGTAAATTCAACTTGGAGCTCCAACAAAACTCACGATAATTAAAGCCCAATACAGAGATATAAAGCCAGAATGAATTGTACTCTGGAGAAGCAGCCTGTCTTAGAAGCCTTACAGAGCTTCCATGGCAATTCTTCCCCCTATGCCCCTTCCCTCCATTATATCTGTAATCATTAGGCAAAATCTTTCTCATTGAAAGCTTCAGCTTCCCATATCTCAGTGTTTTAAATGCTTTTGTGCATAAAGTAAGATTCAGTTGTTTTAGCTCACTGTAAGGAAGGAAAAGGAACCAGCATGGTGAAAGAACATGCCTGATGCTAAGCTGGCAATCACATCCCACTGCCTGGATGCCCATTGTTCCAGCTGAACTGAGGCAAGAACTGCAGGCAACAGGAACAATCCCGTCCTCAGCATTTCCCTGCTCCCAGCCACCCCTCACTGTTCTCATCAGGATTCCTCCCTCAGACTCTCCTGCCTGGGTTTTAACCCTCAAACATGCATCAGTAACCATCATCTCAATGGAAGTACACAAATCATTTAAAAAAGCATTATTAGGTTGCTTTCTGCAACTCCTTTAGGAATTCCTTTGTACTGCTCCTTCTAATACCATCCACAAAGACCAGGAACACAAAAGGCTGGACGGCTTGTTGGAGGCACTGTGCTCATTCCACCCCACTCAAATTCCACTGCTGAGCAGACACAGCCCTCGGCAACATGACGCAGTGTAGCACTGAACTCAGCAGTCAGAGCACTCAGACAACTTATCCCTGACATTTTCAGCCCAAAACTGGAGGTGAAACATGAATAGGCAATAGATTCTCCCTCAAAAACTGCTGCAAAATGCCATCACACCGTAAAATCTAAGCAAGGGTGAGGGGAGGAGGACTTCAAAAGTTTGAGTACCTGAGAATAGGGGATTTTTGGAGAAATAGGGTCCAGCGATCAGACAGCTCCTCTGCAGAGGGTCACATTACCCGAGGAGCAAAGGTCAGGACTCGCTGGATCTCTCAGTCTCACTGGTGCTAAAAGCCAGCCCACGTCAAGCCAGTCAATGCAGAGAGAACCTAGCAGCAGAGCATCCAACCCAGAGTGAAGTGAGAGCAGCAGGACAAGCACATCCCAGGAAGCCCTGGCTGCTATTAGGTATCAGATACCCGAGCCAAGAGGCACAGGGCACCTTGGAACAGACGTGTAACATGATTACGTTGGGCGGGGACCCTCCCCGTGAGCACAAATAGAGCGGGAGAAGCCTTGTCAAGCACATTTAGCTGGGATTTTGCTTATTCTGACCTTACCTCCTACACCAGGAATTCCTGCACATCTGCAGAAGACCAGAAACCTCCACAGCAGGAAGGCTCAGGACAGACCAGTCTAGAATCACTCACAGCCCAGAATTAAGTCACCAGCCACAGAACAGTGGGACTGCACAAGCTGTAGTTCAGCAGCCCTAACTGTGCTGCTTGGACAGGCACACTGCTCCCTGGCAGCTCCGGGACCTGACTGCCACAGGTTTATTGCCTCTGTGCTTCTCCATCTGAGGGAAGGCTGGAAAAAAGAGCCAGTGACTATTACACCCACAGGAAGCTGTGGAAAAATGACAGCTGGTAACTTACACCTGCC
Organism: Oreocharis arfaki; assembly: GCA_013398015.1. Taxonomy (NCBI): domain Eukaryota; kingdom Metazoa; phylum Chordata; class Aves; order Passeriformes; family Paramythiidae; genus Oreocharis; species Oreocharis arfaki. The sequence goes on from VZRR01011813.1 coordinate 47,304, forward strand.
CTAGAAACCTTTCATACCTCGGGAGAGTGCAGTGGCAGCAGACCTTCTACACCCTCTCCTCCAAACAAAGCTGTGAGACGGCCATTGTGCTTCTCAAAGCAACAGGGACTCCTGCTATAATTCCTGGAAAAGAAAGGAAAAAGCCATCAGAAAAGGCAGTGAAAGGTGGCTACTTGGCACACCCAGCTGCAGATGATGATTAGCACTGATAGGGATAAAGAGTCTCAGGTGTTACCATTGAGCACCTGGGCCATATTAGCTGAAGACGTGCATCTTCCCAGGGCTTTAGCACCAAAGACAGATGTGTTTTTAAAGTTGTCTAATGTTCCACTCAAATTATAAACAGGTATGTTCAACCACCAGAAAGAAACCACCCAACCAGAGAGTATGTCTGCTCCTCAAACATCCATCCAGATCTAGAGTGGCCCACGCTCCCTGCTTGACTTCCTATTTGCATCTGGCTAAAAAAACATCTTAGGAAAGACAGCTCAGGTGAAGAGCAGTGACCCACTGAACTGCAGCATGACCACTTAGAAACCCCAATCCACAGGTGGAGGCATGCCTGGAGCATCCACGGAGAAACACCAGGAAAGAGGCTCGATTCCAGCTGGCCAAGCCCAGAGTTGATAAAAGCTCAGAGACTGGAGTTGCCAATGCATTGAAGAAACAAATCTGGCTACTAGCAACCATCCCAGGAGTAATGACCCAAACCATCCCGAGTAGATATTAAAAGTATTTCAATTCTTGCACACCTGAACACAGAAACCAGCAGCAGCCACCACATTTCACAAAGCATCCTGTGACGCACTGCGCCCTGAGAGCCTCAGCTCCCTGGGCACCCCTTTTGCTCCAGCCCACACAGCGACTCCTGTGTGAACCACGTAGAGGGAGTTCATTACAAGCTCGAGATCCACCTGCTGGGTGTTCCAGGGAAGGAGGTGGGAAGAGGAGGGATATGGACCCCTGATGGCAGTTGCTGTAACTCTGGGAGCATTCCAGAGAAAGGGATTGTGAAGAAGTAGTGGTGCGCCCCCAAAAAGCTCCCCAACGCATGAGCCAGGTCTTGAGGGCTCCTATGAGGAACACACATCGCTAAACACAGCACAGAGACAAGCAGTGACATTAACTCTGTGTTTCCTTCTCGTCTAGAATCAGCCACTGTGCACCTGAGGGATTTTCCATATGCTTGACTTCTGTTCCGCTATTTGCAGGAGTAGCTTACTTGACAGAATACAGCCAGATGGTTGGAAATCAGAAACTGAGTGTATCGATTAAATACACAGAAAGCCTTGTGGAAACCCCCACACCCCTGCTTCTCATGCAAGCACAGAACTCAAGTCAGCTCCTTCCACACTGGAGCTGCCTGTTGGACGTGGAACTGGCAGCAAGTGACTTTATTAACTTCTCCCACCTGTGGTGGCTGCTTTTCATCTTTAAGAGAACTGAGCAGGTTTTTTTGTTTTGTTTCTGACAAAGAACTGCTGAAAATACTAGGATTCTTGACTTCCTCAAATACCATTACACCATGTGAAAGCCAGCTGTGGCACCCAGCTAAGCTGACATTTCCAGTTAGAAAAGGGGGACTCCACAGGGCTGTATTCTTTCCTCCTCCCTTCTAGAGAAAGGTGGAGAGAAAGGTGTGCGACATTTCCTCTGCCTGGAGTGCCTCCCTTCACTTAGGGAGATATTTTAATTTATGCTTTACACATGGAATAATAACATGGTACCAAGCTGTAGGATATTTATTAGAGCTTTTCACCTAAGAACTTAAGAACAAGCCTTTTGAAGCTTGATATAAGGAAGCCTCCAGGTGAAATGGTGCCAGAATAAACCTTTACCATCTTTTAGAAGCAGACATCTGCTCAGGCAGGGCTTGATCTTGTCCCTGAGAAACACCTTGGAGCAGGTGAAGCAGCACAGAGGGTGCAGGTCACTGTGCTGAGGTGGAGCCTGGGCACTGCTCCTGCAGCTGGCGGAGGTACTTGGAGCCCTGGCATGGACCAAAACCAAAGACAAGCAACACAAACACCCAAACAACAACATTTACACATTCCTGACCACACAATAAGGAACAGTCTTTTTGGCTGAGGGGAAGAAGGAAAGGGAACAGTGTCCAGCACTCTGCCCTCAGAGCTGTTTCTCTTCCATGTGTGTATTGCAACAAGCTCCATGCCCAGTATTTTGACACATCCATCTTGTAAGGTAATCACCAGGTGTAAAGAATCACCATGGAACTTCTACACACAGCAACACATTAACTTCCTGCTATTCGCCAGCCTGCAGCAGGAGATAAGCGTTCCTGAAGGAAAGCCCCTCATTCTTCACCTTACTACTCCATAGGAAGTCATACCACATGGATTTATCTATCCACAGTGAAGGAAATAGTTCAATTCTCAAATAAAATTAAAGAATGGAGATACAGAATCCTGGAATGGTTTGGGTTGGAAGACACCTTAAAGCCTATCTTGTTTTACCCCCTGCCATGGGCAGGGACACCTTCCACTAGCCCAGGCTGCTCCAAGCCCCGTCCAACCTGGCCTTGGACTGCCAGGGATCCAGGGGCAGCCACAGCTGCTCTGGACACCCTGTGCCAGGGCCTCATTAACCTCACAGCCCTTGTCCCACATCCCTCTCCAGCTCTCCTGGAGCCCCTTTAGGCACTGGAAGGGGCTCTGAGGTCTCCTTGGAGCCTTCTCCAGGTGAGCACCCCCAGCTGTCCCAGCCTGGCTCCAGAGCAGAGGGGCTTCAGCCCTGGGAGCATCTCTGTGGCCTCCTCTGGACTCACTTCAACAAGTCCATATCTTTCTTGTGCCAAGGACCCCATGCTTCAGTTTAACATGTAAATCAAGAGTAGACCCAGGCAGCAGCTCACTTGACAGTGCAACAAGGCACCAGCAAAATCTTTCAGTCTGCCCTGCGTGAAGTCTGCAGCTGTATTTTCTTTGACCAGAGTCTGGCTGTCATCAGCCTCACCAGACAAGTGGTGCCATCAACACAAGTGCCTTCTCAGACCAATTTTACTGCTTGGAGGAGTTAAGCCAAGTGACCCAGAGAACATACTTGGTTCCACTTGGTCACCTAGAAGCTGACCTGAAAACATGGAATCACAAAATGGTTTGGAAGGGACCTTAAAGGCCATCCAGTCCCACTCCCTGCCAGGGGCAGGGACACCTTCCACTGTCCCAGGTTGCTCCAAGCCCCGTCCAACCTGGCCTTGGACACTGCCAGGGATCCAGGGGCAGCCACAGCTTCTCTGGGCGCCCTGTTAAATGCATCAATGCATTTAACAGCCATTGATCAGGGTCACCCTTTGAGCTTACAAATACTTCAGGGCCGGTTTCAGGGTAGATTTGTTGAACCCTGGGCAGCTCGCCCCGCCCAGCTCTCCGGACCCGCTCGGGCTGACGCTGGGGTCCCACTCGCAGCCCACTCCATGGCTAGCCCAGCTGAAGCGAACCCCGCCCGCCCCTCAGCCGCCGTCNGAGAGCGCTGTCCACTGTCCGGCGGCCGCCTCCCGTATCCCACACCCATATTCCCGATCCCATAGCCCAGCTCCCTCGTCCCGCTCCCCCTCACCGCGCGCTCGGCACAGCCCGACCGGACCCATCCTGCTCTCCGCGGCTCCCGCGGCTGCCGCGGCCCCGCCCCTCGGCCGGCCCCGCCCCGGCCCCTCCCTCCGGGGCGCTGTCCATTGTGCTAGGGGGGCTCGGGCAGGCCCCGCCCCCGCGCACGTGCGGGCCCCCCGCGCCCCCCGCCCCCATCCCGCCGAGGGNTGCGTGAAGTCTGCAGCTGTATTTTCTTTGACCAGAGTCTGGCTGTCATCAGCCTCACCAGACAAGTGGTGCCATCAACACAAGTGCCTTCTCAGACCAATTTTACTGCTTGGAGGAGTTAAGCCAAGTGACCCAGAGAACATACTTGGTTCCACTTGGTCACCTAGAAGCTGACCTGAAAACATGGAATCACAAAATGGTTTGGAAGGGACCTTAAAGGCCATCCAGTCCCACTCCCTGCCAGGGGCAGGGACACCTTCCACTGTCCCAGGTTGCTCCAAGCCCCGTCCAACCTGGCCTTGGACACTGCCAGGGATCCAGGGGCAGCCACAGCTTCTCTGGGCGCCCTGTTAAATGCATCAATGCATTTAACAGCCATTGATCAGGGTCACCCTTTGAGCTTACAAATACTTCAGGGCCGGTTTCAGGGTAGATTTGTTGAACCCTGGGCAGCTCGCCCCGCCCAGCTCTCCGGACCCGCTCGGGCTGACGCTGGGGTCCCACTCGCAGCCCACTCCATGGCTAGCCCAGCTGAAGCGAACCCCGCCCGCCCCTCAGCCGCCGTCCGTCCCACTCCCCCCAGGCACGACACAAACCTGGCAACTTAAAAACCGCTGTGTTTTATCCTTAGACCTGAAGGGATCCCCTACCACCCCGAGCGCACCGCCCGGGTCTTCACCGGCTCCCTGCCCGATCCCACAGGATTATGACCAAAATTTCCCTCTCGGCCTCCCGTGGCTGAAGGATAGCGGCTCCCGGCGCCCCCACACCCACCCACCGTCCCTGCTGTGCCCCCTCACGACGGGCCCGGGCACACAGGGCGGGAAAAGCCTCACGCCCCCCCACCCCTCCCTCACATGGCGGCCACGAGGGACGCCCGGAGAGCGCTGTCCACTGTCCGGCGGCCGCCTCCCGTATCCCACACCCATATTCCCGATCCCATAGCCCAGCTCCCTCGTCCCGCTCCCCCTCACCGCGCGCTCGGCACAGCCCGACCGGACCCATCCTGCTCTCCGCGGCTCCCGCGGCTGCCGCGGCCCCGCCCCTCGGCCGGCCCCGCCNGCCCGCCCCCGCCCCGGCCCCTCCCTCCGGGGCGCTGTCCATTGTGCTAGGGGGGCTCGGGCAGGCCCCGCCCCCGCGCACGTGCGGCCCCCCCGCGCCCCCCGCCGCCATCTCGCTGAGGGGTGGTTGGGCCCCGGCCGTGATGGGCGAGATTCTTGCCCAATATCGCACCTCACCCTGCCCTCTGGCAGGTGGAAGCCGTTCCTCCTTGGCCTGTCATTCCATCTCTTGTCCCAAGTCCCTCTCCAGCTCTCCTGGAGCCCCTTTAGGCACTGGAAGGGGCTTTAAAGTCTCCGCGGAGCCCTCTCCAGGTGAACAACCCCGGCTCTCTCAGGCTTTCCCCACAGCAGAGCTGCTCCATCCCTCTGATCATCTTGCTGCCTCCTCTGGACTCGCTCCAGCAGCTCCACATCCTTCCGGCACTGAAGACTCCAGACCCAGGCACGTCTCCAGGTGGGGTCTTGTGAGAGCAGAAAGGGAGAATAACAAGGGATGTGTGTGGAGATGAGCTCACCCCATCCCACAGAGTGGTCGTAGCGACAACCCTGCCAGAGCTCAAGGAGTACTTGGACACCGCTCTCAGGGATGCCCAGGGTGGGGTTGTTGGGGTGTCTATGCAGAGCCAGGAGTTGGACCCAATGATCCTGATGGGACCCTTTCAACTCAAGATATTCCATATTTCTATGATTCTCCCCAAACTGGCACCTGCCCTTGAGGAGGAACAATCTCCTCGGGTCAGGGCTGGAGGAGGCAGAGCCACAGCTCCCAAACAGAACCTAATCCTGCTCATCCTAGGGTGGATCAGCCCTTCACGAGCAGAGGGACTTGCTCACCTCAGCCCTTAACTCTATCACTGCACTGTATTGTTTGATTTATTACGTTACTTATTACACACCTGTGAACCCATACCTTGAGCAAATATTCCCCAAACTGTACTCTCTAATGAGGTACAAGTGGACCACTCAGCCAAATGACGCTGAGAAGGACACCGGGATGCATCTTCACCTCTCAGCTTCCCCCTCTCCCACCAGCTCTGAAAATCTGTGCAGTGTTTGGTGAGACTTGGGGAGCTTTGGAGCTCAGGGTGAGAGGCCCCTGTTTGTCAGGCTGTGTGCTGGGGAGTTGTCACCACCCAGTGACGGTCCTTGAGGCCGTGGCTCTGTGGAGGAAATGATGCCAACACTGCCCGAGTTTGGGGTGCCAAAGAGTGACCGAGCAGCTGGTCCTGGGGCAGGAGGAGCGTATTGCACCAGGAGTGGAGGAGGAGAGGGATGTGGGAGATCATCTGGGGGATATTTTGCACCTTCAGAGCCTCCTTTCAGGTTCATCCTAAGGACCAGCTGCCCCTTTGCCTGCTGGCGTTGAAGTAACATCACATTTACTGCTGCTTTGTCTTTTCCTGCCTCCTTATCACTTCCAGCTGTGGAGTGTCCTCTTATCTGGGCAGGCATTTCAGGAAGCTGCAGTGCTATTTCTGATCAGTAATATTTCCTGAAATGTTCTGCTATCTCGGACTGAGGAGACCAGCCTGACACTGCTCAAAAACAACCATCCCAAAGACCATCAAATGTCAGAGCTCCCAAGGCTGCAGCCCCTCGAGTCAGAGCACTTTTCCTAAGGACCTTTACGGCACAACTTGGCATCAAAAGCCACAAAGTTATTCAAGGCCTGCAACATCTGCTTTATAAATATATATTCAGAATAAAAACGAAATGTGTTTATTTTTAAAGAAATATTTTGAATTTCCCATCACAATGCAACTTTCTTTTTCAAAGAAGTTGTATTTCTCTCCTGTTCCCCACTTACTGTTAAATCTCCTCAGAGAAAACAGAAGAAAAAATAATGCACTATTTCCATCTTCTTGCTGCAGGATTTACACCAGCCTGTAACTACTTTGTGCCCTAATTGTGGTGGTTTCCCTTTTGTTCAGGTCATAAAAGCTGGATGAGATTTTGGTGAGTCCCAACCCATCCTTTTTCTCTGCTGTGCAGCCCTGACTGTAACTCCCATTTTCCAACATTTGTTTTCTCCTGCTGCCAGAAGGTCACCCTGGCATTTTCCAGTGTCAGTGGGCTGCCTTTTCCCCTGACACAGGGCCAACTCTCCAGGGCATTCCCAAGGGCCCTGACTGTTCAATCCCTACCAGGACTGGGTGTTTGCCTCAAGGGCTGGCACTGACCCTCAGCATTTCCTCATGGGAGCTGCTCAGAAAGAAGTTCTCACCCCTCAGCAGCCCAGCCCAGGAACTCGTGCAGTTGGAAAGGAGAATGTCTTCCAGGAAGGACATCGGGTCTGGAGATGTCATTCAGCCTCCACTTCCCCCATTACAAGGGCATTTCACTTAAAAGTCTCTTTTTGTCTCAACTTCTATGGCTCATGTGGTGGCATAAATTAAAAAAAACTCAACAGCAGTTCAAGTGCATTGGTGCATCACGTGTAGGAAAAAGCTTGTAGGGATTGTTCACAGTATCCTTTTTCCTATTTACCTTATTCTGAAAGCAGCTGAAAGAAGCTGCAAAAGGAGGTTTGTGGCAAAGCTGCAGTCAGCAAGGCCAGAAAACTCAGTGGTCTGTCATGGAGCTGCTTGGGTAGACTCAGCCCTGAGCAAGAGAAGGATCCCCCTGGATCCCTGAGGGAAAGCAGGACAAGAAAGGCAGCTTCACACTGCCAGCCCAGCCCTTTCTGCAGTGTCATGCTGAGGAGGTGCTGTCCAGCCCTCTTCCACATGTGTTCAACAACCCTTAGAAAATCAGCACTGTTTAAACATTAGAGGCTTGCTTTAAAAATTCAGCAGTAAAATTCACCTGCCTTTCAGAGCCACATTTAAAGCTGTGTGGAGGTGTATTCTACTCTCTAAACCTGCGTTTCAGTCCAGGTGTCACTGAGTGGAGCTGAGAGAAAGAGGGTCCACACACTGCCTCCAGTGTTGGGATAGACACACCAGCCTCCTCCACTGCACTGTCCTGGGCTGGAGTTCACCTCTGCTACCTCCACGCCTCTGTGAAGACACCTTTTAAGCACTTCACCTTGCTCTCTTTCACCAAAGCTGAGCAAAAGCTGGGTCTGCTGTTCGAGAGCCAGGGAAAGTTGAAATATTGAGGCATTCTTCACTGAAAACAGACCAGCAGTGCCCAATCCCACAGCCCTCACAGACCCTCTTGTGCCAGGAGGTTGCCCCCACATCCCGTGGATCCCTAGAGCTTTGCCTTCCCTGTGCCACTCTCAGTCCTGCTTGTTTTTGGGTGCAAAACTGAGATGAAATGTGCTGCCCAAGGTCACAGAGCAAGATGACAGAGATCACTGGCAGGGATGAAACTGGAAACCTAAATGAGCTCGAGTTCAGCAGACTTAGACTGGGTTCCTTTCCCCGTGAGACCGCAGACAAGCAGTGTGCTAATGGCTCCTCTACATTCACCTTCCTTGCTAATGGCTCTTCTACATTCACCTTCCGAGATAATGCCGAGGTGGCTCCCTGCTCCGCCTTCCCTGCTTCTGCAGCTGTTAAAATTGGTACTCCAATCTTGGTTTGGTTTATTTTATGAGGCAAGGGAGTCTCCCACCCTCCGACCCGCCAGCAGCTAAGAGCTGAATTTGTGCTTTGCATGAGAGAAGTACAAAATAAACCCATCCCATCAGTGATGTTTAACCCCCAAAGTTTCCAGCTCAACAGCTGATCCCACTGATGCTCTTTAAATGCATCTTCTTGAGTTTATCACCTGCAGTGTGTTGACATGCTCTGTTTATGGGGGTCTCTCTGCATTTTGGCTCATAAAATATTTGCCATTTTCCAGCCTACTATAGAATCATGGAAACACAGAATGGTTTGGGTTGGAAAGGACCTTAAAGCTCATCCCATTCCAAGCTCTGCCATGGGCAGGGACACCTTCCACTAGCTCAGGCTGCTCCAAGCCCCATCTAACCTGGCCTTGGACACTGCCAGGGATCCAGGGGCAGCCACAGCTTCTCTGGGCACCCTGTGCCAGGGCCTCCCCACCCTCAGGGAAGTTTTTCCTGATATCTCATCTAAACCTACTCTCTGTCAGTGTGAAGCCATTCTCCTTTGTCCTGTCACTACACACTCTTGTGAAAAATCCCCCTCCATCTTTCTTACAGGATCCCTTCAGGATCTGGAAGGCCACTTGAGAAGATCTAATACCATTCAGGTCTTATTTTTATCACAAATATTCCTTCTCATTTCTGTGCAGTCATGCTGGGACCCTCTGAGGCAGATTCTCTGACACAAACGCAGCACATTGTGACAGCAGCACATCTCCACAACCTTAGAAGCAAGCCAGAAGTATTGCAAATTAATCCAGAATTCAGCTCTCTTGTAGAGTTCTAGACAGGCCCTGCGTGAATGAAGAACGTCCTATTTAAATAACTTCTCTTTCTGTGCTGTTTGTTCCTTTATGCATTTCCCCTTTTGCCTCTCCGTAGTTGGGTGAGGAGATGTCACCGCGTGGCTGGCTGAGTTCTGCCTAATTCCCCTTGCCTGGGAGTAAACCTGACACAGGTTTGTTATTCTGGGTCACCGAAACCGGCGTCACCTCCAGGAGCACAGCTCTCGTCAGAGCTTAGCTCTGAGCACTGCTCTGCAGAGGTGGCGTTAGGAACAGCGGGGTTCCTAGAGAGAGGGAGGTCTTCTGGGCTGGAAGCAAAGGCAAAAGGGATATGGTAAATTCAAACGAAAGATTGGAAACCAGCTGAGAAACATGAAAGCTTTGGGAAGCATGCAATGCTCGATCCTTGTTTGACGTGAGGCTCTCCAGTGGCTGATGGGAACATGAAGTATCTCATTTCCAGAGGGGCTGCCAGGAAGCTGAGAGCACAGAGCTGTCAGGGCTATTTAAAAGGTTAAGAACGTCACAGCTCTTGTGATAACAGACAGCTCAGCAGACCCCAAATACAGCAGCCTTGGGGCAGCATCCCCTTGTTTCTACCCCTTGCCATGTGCCAGCACCAACTGCACAATGCTTGTCTCATCCAAGCCCTCACCCACTGTGATGATTTTATACAAAATCTTCTTTCTTGGGACCTTAAAATACAGATCTATGGAATATTACAGACCATGGAAGCAGCATCAAGGATTCCTCTTTCAGACCATGTAACTGGTCCCTGCTGGGACAGTACTGGTCTGTGCCTTTCCAGCACTCAAGGAGGTGGAGTTCAATACTCGTATTCTGAGAAAAATATTCTCTGAGTGTCAGAGGTGGCATTGAAACTTCTGTTGATTTCCACAACAAGATTGTTGATTTTCCAGCTGATTAAGTGCAGCCTAAACAGTTGTGTTTTCCCCATAACTTGCCCCTTTTGTCCCAGCTGTCTCAAGTGCCATTGGGTATGTGCAATGACAGCACAGCCCAAGACCTGCTCCTTCCCAAAATCCTGTTAGTGCTGTTCCCTGACAAGTGTGACAAGCAGTGGCTGGAGACGTCTCCCTAGGATGCCACCTCCAGCAAAATGCTTTTGAAGAGACCCTGCCAGGAGCAGATTGGGATCTGCTGGGTAACCCCAGGGGAACTGAAGGTGTTTTTCCAGAGTCAGAGTACACCAGACTGGTGAGACTGGATTTTGCTGTGTGCACCTCCTACCTGTCTGTGTAACACAGGAGATGAAAACAAAGCCATAAGGCCAAGCCCAGAGGTAACACCAGGATTTGCTATCGTTCCATCACAGCAGAGAGCACTGGGGAATGAGCTATTAAACACAGGGTATCCCAAGATGAATATTTTCTCCTTCCTGGGAGTATTCCTTGTGAGCAGTCCAAAGGATTGTTTCCTTTTAAAAGAAGTCCTTTAATTTATATTCTGAGGTATGCACTCCCAAGATTTAATTTACCCCGAGCTATGAAATTAAGTTTACCCAACATTTCAGACTGGTTATTTATATGATATATTCCACCACGCAGTTGCTGGTTTAGCAGTGCAGTGATACCTTGAGTGCAGGGATACTGGTGAGGGTCATGATTTTTCCTAAGCCTTTAATTTAGATTATAAAGGATCCACATGCTTTGAACCCCCACAAAGAAGATTTGAAGTAATCTTAACAAATTATTTGTAAAAGCCAGATTGTACCCCATTTTTCTGCAACTTCTCAATGCATCTCCCTAGGAGCTGCCAAAATAAGAGGGAGGAAAAATGGTCTCAGGCTGTGTCTTTGTCTGTGAGACGCTGAATGCAGCAGCTGCAATCAGAACCCAGAGAGCAAACTCCTTGCGAGGAGTGTTTCCATTTTATTTTCCAGACCTCTGTCCATCTCAGATCTGTTCCCCATTCATTGCTGTCTCAGTGTTGCATCATGTGGATCTTATTTCCCAGTGACACCAGGGACCTTCACTGAGCTATGTTCACTATGCCCACTATGTCCCACCCCACGTTCCAGGGAGGGCTCGGTGTCCACGTTGTGACCAGAGCATCCCACTGGCTGTCCTGCTCTCTGGCCAACAACTGCCCGAGGTGCTGCTTCCCACTTCAAGCATTGCAGGTGGGATAAGCTATACAAAAAGAATAAAAAGAGAAGTACCTATCCCAAGACAGCTAGGACACTACGGATTAAGCTGCTTCGATTACAGCCACTAAATAGACTTTGGTTTTTCATCTGAAATACCAAAAGGGATCTGTTGGAGACCCCTGAGTCCCTCGGGTACATTCATACTACCCAGAATACAAGCTCTAAAAGGCTGCCACTGAAATCCAGGCCTCTGTAGCCTCTTGAGAATATTTTTCCTATAAAGCTGCAAAACCATGAGCAAAAAGCCTTGTCTGATAACTCGGAGGTAGACGCACAGGAGAGGTTGCTGAAAAAGTCCTGGATAGTTAGGAAGAATTAGTCTTGTGTCAGAAAGCTTGTTCTCAGTCTGCTTTGCCTGGAAGCTGAGGTGCCTGGGGGGTGTCTTTCCCATCTCCCATGGGATGGATGGCCCTGGTTCGGAGCACTGCCAAGCCATGGGATATTTATGTCAGCTTCTTAGGCAATTCCATCGGGCTTGGTGGCTGTGGTTGGTCACTCTTGGTCTGGCCTGCAGGAGGGGGCCACGTGGTCTTCTGATGAAGGTGGCTGAAAAGGAGAAATACGCCTTAGGTAGTTTGGGGGAAGGACACAGAGGATAATGTGAAGACAGCACTGGTTATTTAGGAAGGAAGAGGAAGCCACAGATCTTGCCTGGTTAGACTGTGCAGGCCTCCTGTTTTGTCTGAAAATGCTTTTCATAACCTTGAAATTATCATTTGCAGATGGGTACTTTGTACCTAAACAAAAAACTGTGCTGGCAGATCTTCAGGTTGAGTTAAGCTTAGAAAGAGGTAGGAGACATTTAGGTCTCAAAGTGCCCTTTCAGATAACTTTAGGAAATGGCTCTGTTAAATATAAGCCATTTAAGAGGTTTCAGGGAAATTTAACAATTTAAGGTCCAAACAAAGCTATGTCATCCTGCTCTCCTTGTCTGGAGCTTCACAGCATCTCGATACCACAACATAAAAATTAACATAGTTGTCGCAGATCAACACTAAGAAGCAGGCATGGATGCAGGTTTCATACACATGCCAAGGTCTCGGGCCAATGGGCAAAAAGCCCGGCCCTCGTTTATTCTCACACTTATATACATATGTACAGACAATCAACAATTGGATGAAGAGGTTAAGCCTCTCCAAATTGATAGGATATAAATTCAGTCCATCACCTTCCTCCGCCTCCGGAGAAGGAATGCAAAACAATTCTAAAAATACAGCCTAGAAAAGATTCGTTACAAAAACATGGGCATTGTTTATCTTACAACTTATGAGAAAGTTTTTCACTGCTAACGTGAACAAGGCATGCAGTGAAAAACCAGGGCAACACATAGTCGGTGATGTGTTTTCCCTTACAGAGAACTCACTATAAAAATGCCAGCTAGACAAGCCACAGAACGACAAATTCCCATCTGGCCTGAAGGAAAACCAGCATTTTATAAAGCAAAAGAGAAATCCAGGAATTCACACCGTGCAGGGTGGGAGGTCTTGCTGTTTAGGAATTTCACAGTATTTCTCTGTCATGGCCAACTAGAGGCCTCTCCTAGACTGTCTGATCGAAAGTTGTCAAGCAACAGTTTCGGTTAAAAAACCCCAACAAAGCAAACAGGAATTTTTAGTATGTATGCTGTCCAAATTACAGACCACGGCAGTTTTGACACCTACTCCTTGTAATTTGGGATCCCTTCAGCAGGCAGGCACTGGTCCCTGTCCCATGGCAGAGCTGCAGATGGAAGCACAGAGCCAAGTGTTAGTGAAGAGAACATGCCCAATGCAAGCCGTGCTGCTGGATTATGATAATGCACATTTAAATGGGGCAGGAACTCAGAGAATGCTGACAGTGCTCATAAATCAGAGGTGCTCCTGAAAGGCTGCAATTATTTCCTTTGTGTCTTGTGCTTTGAGACAAAGCCAGTGCTTGGGCCATGGCCATACTGAGTTGGTGAACAGCATCAAAGAGCAAGGACTGGGCACCTGTTTGGGGCTGTGCATTCACCTGGATGTGACACTGAGGAGGTCAGACACTCATTTTGTGTGTGAACAGACAAGCAGGGTCAAGTAATTGCTGCCAAGAAAAGTTTATGGCTCATGGACCAGCTCATAGTCCCAGACTGGGAAAGTTAATCCGGACTCCCATGGAGCTGGATGCCCGTTCCCTGATTTTCTCCCAGGCATGTGGGGAAAAGGGAGCATGGCTGGTTTGTACTCCAAGGAAACGGGGAGGTGACTGTTCCCTTCTGCTCAGCATTGCTGTGGTTGTACCTGGATAGTGTAAGGAAAGTTTGGGTTTAAAGCTATTGGGAAGCTGGACAGGGTCCAGCAAGGGAAGCCCCAGGCCTGCAGGGAGAGGCTGGGGAGGGCTGAGGGAGCTGAATTTGTTTAGCCTGGCAAAGAGGAAGCTGAGAGGCAATTTCACAGCCCCCACTGCTACATCAGGGGCAATTAAAGGATGCTGGAGCCGAGCTGTTCTTGGCAGTGTAACCGGGGCCAGTGGACACAGGCTATCCCTGGGGGAGCTCAGGCTGCACGCTGGGAAGATCTTTGTCACAGAGCAGTGAGGGAACACCATCCAGGAAGGCTGTGGATCTCCAACCTGGCAGGCTAAACCCACTGCAGATCCCCTCTACTGGCGTGGTCCCATCTGGAGCGGAAGATCTGATCTCCAGCAGTCCCTTTCAACCAGCATTTCAATGATTCTGTAAAGCTGTCCTCCTGCCTGTTAGGGTTTTTTCCCCTGGATAAACACCTTTCCTCTGGCCCTGGGCACAAGTCCTTGACTCCATACCCTGCGAGTCTGCATTGCAGATTCAAAGATGAGTCATATGGATATAGGGAGGGCAATTACATCTCAGTGAGCGTGAGAGAATCAGGGAGGCTCAACTGGTATGGAAAAATATGGAAGGTGCTGGAAACTGTCAGTAACACTGACAGAGATCCCTGAGACTTGCTGGGATTCAGGTTTCTCTGTTTAATTTAGTGCTTACCATCTTTGTTGGAGAGGATTGGCGCTAACAGTTCTTTAGCTTCTGAGAGCAAAAGGTCAACAAGATCTGAAGATGGAAGAGATGTGTCTGAGACTGCATCTGTTTTATCCTCTTCTGTTTCATGGTTGACGCTTATAAATACGGAAAGTGCCATCAATACTTCTGTCAGACAATGGTCATTGACAATCCTGGCCAGCCTCTCAGGAAGGATGTGCTACAGAAATTCTGTGTGTTTGGGGGGGTTGCATGTCCATCCCTCAGCATTCAAGTATCTGTCAGACACACTTGCATTGCTTTGTTACAGACAAATAGCAAAGTATTCTTTAGAATTTTTCAAAAGCATTTCCCCCTCATTATATTAGAAATAACCCACTTGGAAACTTAAAAAGTAGTTTCCATCCCTCTTAAAAACTGGCATTTTAAAGGGACTGGTCATTATTGATGGGACAGTGACTTTTCAATTATTTAATCAGTTAAAAACGTGCATAGAGTTGTGATACATTTATGCCCAAGTGATAGGAGATAGGCTCAGGTTGCAGGAGAGTCCAGAAGCCTGTGCTCTATTTCTGCAGCCATTCGTGCAGCTGAGTCTTGTGAGCTCTTTGCTTACACTCTGCTCTAACTGCTGATAAAAAAGGATGTGGTCCTGCAGACAAAACCTGGTTTATGTTTGGAAAAGCAGGTGGGGCAAAATTCTACTGCTCTGAAACAACCTGCTTGGGGTCTCTGCTGACAAGAGCAATTTAACCAGAGCAGAGTTTCAGCTACTCACTCCCAAAAAAAGCCTGAACAGATGCCAACCCCCGCCAGCACCAACCCACCAGCAGCCTCCAGATCATCTTTCTCCCATGGTTTCACTTCCAAAGTGAAAGTAAGTTTAGAAACTCTGGGTAGGTTATGTGTGAAGCACCTTTCCCTGAGAAAGGTCAGAAAAGGACATTTCATGTGGCTGTTCACCGTTCCCAGAAGCCATCTCCTACCTTTTCTCATCTGGTAAATGACTGTGTGCGCTCAGGACCTTGTGAACGTTCTGTCATGCAAAAAGAAAAGAAAAAAAAATTCAGACTTGTAGGAATGAATAATTCCTGAGAACAATCCCCATGGGTTTTCCCTGATGATCACATTTAATACGACAGTAATCAGCTTCTGCTTATTCATTGCCCTTGAAGCGAATATCTCAAGGCCTTTTGCATCTCAGGCAGCATTTGTGAATCTACAGACACATCTGAATTCTGTATTTTAATACCACTGCTAAAATATATGAAATGCAACACAAAAATCCTCTTCCAAGGAATAATTTTGTAGGCTGCATTTCAGTGATCATTGCTGCCCCTGGCTCCTGGGTTGGACCTGCACATGTAAGCTCTCATTACCATGCACGATTCATGACTTCTCCAGCACTACTGAGGGGTGGAGAAAAAAGGAAGATGTTTTGCTCCAGTGCTCAAAATCCTGTGATGTTTGACCCTGGGGTCAAGTGAGATCCATTTCCAAAGTCTGACCCCAAACTGCACCAGCTCCAGCACATAGTGCTGCAGCTCTAGAGGCTTTTAATTCTTCCTTCTCTGGAGCAGAGGACACAGCATCTACATTTCCTTTTGCTCCACTGTTTCTGCTTGTTTTCAAGAGTTCTTGGGACAGGACACCGGTAGCCATAGCAGATACACTGAGTACTAGTGCTTCCCATGCTGGCCAGTTTGCTGATTACACTTACTGGTATTCCCAAAACAGGGAATAAAGTGGAAAAACAGCCAATTGAAAACTAAACTGTGAGATTTTGCAGGAAATCCATGCGGGAAAAAGCACTGGAATAGCAAACCCACTCTCCAGGTTCCTATTCATAGAGAAGCAACCCTCAGCTATACCAAGGGAAGGTGAGCATGGATGATTTTGACAGCAGAGCTCCTGGAGCAGCCTTAGCACAGGGAGCCAGGGAGAGCAGAGCCACCAGCAAAACCTGCACCACAGAGTTTGCGTCGCTCCCAGGGATATGAGGAGATCTGAGTTCATTCCCTGCTTCCTCCTAACCAACAGACAGTGACTTTTTAGGGTGAGACAGGGAAAAAAACCCCTCTTGCTTATGGAGCAGGAAGTTGATTGGACTTGCAAAACGTGAAGGAAAGAGGCCATGGTGATGCTGCAGCACCGGGGCAGTTCCACACCTCACCTGCACAAACAGGAGCAGTTTCCTGTTGCAGATCTCCAGGCGCTTCCGTGAGACTTCAGATTTTCGTAGCTGGCCATCAGCCAGGGACAGCTGCCTCTTCAGCTCCAGGATGTCCTCCTGAGGCAGGGACACAGGAGGAGGAGAAAGCTGGTGGTGATGCTCCAGCCTTGGCTTTTGGAAACAAGAGTTTGTGACATTTGCTACAAGCAAAAGCAGTGTCCTTTGGGGAGGGACAGTGGAAGTTGTGCAGATTATAACATGGACCCAGAGACTGTGTCGGCCTGGTGGTCCCACACAACAAATGATCTATATGCTATTTCATTTTCTCCAGTGTAAATAAAAGGAGGATAACCTTAGCTGTGGCTGCCCCATCCCTGGGAGTGTCCAAGGCCAGATTGGACAGGGCTTGGAACAACCTGGGATTGTGGAAGGTGTCCCTGCCCATGGCAGGGGGTTGGAATGAGATGGGCTTTCTGGCCCAAATCATTCCATGGCTCTATGAACGTGCGGAAGAGTCTGAAGAGTTGTGGGTTTTCCCCAGACTGAAGGGGAAAACCCACTGCATTACCTCTATTTCAGAGACGTGTTTTGCTTTTTTCCCAGCCAGCTGCATCTTCAGTTCTGCAATTTCAGCCTCCAGCAGGTGGATCACTTCCTCATAGTCCTGCTCGGCGCTGTGAGCCTGTCTCTGCACCACCTCGGCCATCTGCAGTTTGCTGTGCAGTGTCCGGTTCTCCGACAGGAACCCCAGTGCTTTCTGCAAGCACCCAGAACTTCTGATGAACACACCACGTCCCCCTTGGCTGCCAACCCCCAAACCCACCCCAAGCACCCCAGAAATCCCTTCACTAACTTGGTTCAGCCTCTGAAGCTCATCCTCCATTGCCTTCTTGCTGTTCTCCACTTCTTTCAGGAGAGACTGGGGGAAATATTTTCACCATGTTAGAAGCAACAAATGACAGGATGTTCTCTAGAATGCACCTAGCATCCAGAATATTATTTTACAGAAGTTCAGTGCACTTTGCCCCCCCCACAGGGAGAGCTTTTAGGGCTGTGACCTGCAGAATTCCACCTGGACACAGCCGAGGTGCTGACAGCCAGGTGAGGGTGAGAGGACAGGTGCTGCTTCTGTTAATCACAGACTGGAATTCTTAATGAGACCTGCTTTTAAATATACTAACTCCCTGCTGGGAAGGGACTGCGTGCTTTGGGTACAAATAAGTTTTCCTTTGAGGTTGAGAGCGAGAAAGAGGCAATTAAGGAGAGTGGAGGGCGAGAGGCTCCTGTGTGACGAGGAATGCACAGAATGCAAACCGATGACTTCTCCAGAGGGGCAGGCCACCCCATTACCCCCGTGGAGAGCTACAGCAGAAGGCCCTAGCCAAGAAATCTGCTCCAAGGGGAGGCTCCACCTTCAGCCTTCGGACTTCATGCCGCAGATCCGTCATCTCCAGCTGCAACTGCTCCAGGTCCTCGTTGCCATTGCAGTTGAGAGAGTCAAAGGTCTGCAAGGAGAGGGGCGGACAGTGAATCAAAATCGCCTCAAAAAGGAGTCAGCATTTTTATGCAACAGATCAAAAGGTTTGAAAATTAAATAATTCAGCTCCAGGGTGGTTCATTTTGCCCCACAGAATTTCACTCTCTGATCCCCATCATTGCTGAAATAGCTGAGCTACAGTGAATTTTCACTTTGTGAACCAAATGAAATTACTTAGAATTGATTAATTATGGCTATTTTTCCTTCTGCATAACTGCCAGGCTTCTTCCTCATATTATCCCATAGATATTGTTATTTCCTTATTAAAAAAGAGAAGTTTGAGGTCTTTTTTAGAATTTCCTATAAACAAAATGATTAATGAAAAGTTCCACTTTGTCTTTCTAACTGTAGAACGACCAGAAATGGTAATTTAGCTTTTCCCATTTCCGAATTCCATGGATTTCATGTAGAAGATCCATGGATTCAATGTAGAAGAGCTTTGGGGTGACTGACCGGGGAGTGAAAAGCCGATGTATCCAGCAAATTGGCCACTTCGTGCTGAGTGAAGAGCATGGAGCTGGAATCCAGACCAGCCTCATCCAGCTCCTCCTGCATCAGATCCCTGAGTGCTTGGAGAACATCTGTGAGAAACAATCAGTTTTTACCAGGCTAAAAGAGAAAATTGCTGTGTGTTAGGAGAAAATTCCACTGATTTTGGGGCCATCCAATGGTGCCGAGCAGGGTTTGGAGATGCCAGGCAGGTTTCTCTAATAATCCTGGGTTCCTCAGCAATCCCATCAAGCTTAAATGGGTTGTTGACAGTCTTTATCAGACTCTTGTTTCTTAACCAACTGAAAAAACCTACACTTTTAAAACCCAGAAAATCCCAGATATTTTCACAGGGGAGTTTTCACGACTGTGGTTCTGAAAGTTTTAAAATTTTAAGCTAAACCCACATTTCCCTGACAGAAGGCACCTGGTGCCATTTCTCGTGTTGCTGATTTAAACAAAAAGACAACTCAGTGAGTTCAGCACTTAGAAAAGGTGTTAAATTCTCAAGTCTGAAGATCCACATTCATTTTGCTCTGAGACATGAAGGAAAGCACAGCACAAGGGGCTGCATGGGACAGGGGGGGAGCCACCAGGGAGGTGGCACCAGGGTCCCAGACCTTCCAGTCACTGAATCACAGAAACGTGGAATGGTTTGGGCACAAAGGGACCATGAAGATGATCTCATTCCCACCCCTGCCATAGGCAGGGACACCTTCCACTGTCCCAGGTTGCTCCAAGCCCCGTCCAGCCTGGCCTTAGACACTGCCAGGGATCCAGGGGCAGCGACAGCTTCTCTGGGCACCCTGTGCCAGGGCCTCCCCACCCTCCCAGGGAACAATTCCTTCCCAATATCCCATCTATCCCTGCCCTCTGGCAGTGGGAAGCCACTCCCTGTGTTCTGTCCCTCCATCCCTTGTCCCCAGTCCCTCTCCAGCTCTCCTGGAGCCTCTTTAGGCCCTGGAAGGGGCTCCCAAGCTGGAGACAGCTCTGCAGGTGGGGTCTCGCCTGAGGGGGCAGAGGGGCAGAATCCTCCCCCCCTCCTTTGCTGCCTCAGCCCAGCACAGGGGGGTTTCTGGGTGCTCATGGCTGGGGCATGGCCAGCTCTCACCCTCCAGCACCCCAAATCCTTCTCCCAGGGCTGTTCTCCATCCCTTCTCTGCCCATCCTGGATTGGTGCTTGGGATTCCCCTGACTCAGGAGCAGCACTAGCACTTGGCCTTGTTGAACCTCATGAGGTTCACATGGTCCCACCCTGAAGGCTGTCCTGGTCCCTCTGGATTGTGCTCGGTCCCTGGGCTGCAGCAGGAGCCAGAGTCTCTGTGCAAAAGCAGCACATTTGCTAAACACCCCCAATCATCCTTATTTCTTTTGCCACAAGCCACAGTGCCAGTCACTCGTAGGAGAGGGCCATGGTTCCCATCTCTCACTCTGCACAAAACATTGATCCAGGTGCCTTGTGACTGTTCTCTCTGGNCCTCCTTTGCTGCCTCAGCCCAGCACAGGGGGGTTTCTGGGTGCTCATGGCTGGGGCATGGCCAGCTCTCACCCTCCAGCACCCCAAATCCTTCTCCCAGGGCTGTTCTCCATCCCTTCTCTGGCCATCCTGGGTTTGTGCTTGGGATTCCCCTGACTCAGGAGCAGCACTAGCACTTGGCCTTGTTGAACCTCATGAGGTTCACATGGTCCCACCCTGAAGGCTGTCCTGGTCCCTCTGGATTGTGCTCGGTCCCTGGGCTGCAGCAGGAGCCAGAGTCTCTGTGCAAAAGCAGCACATTTGCTAAACACCCCCAATCATCCTTATTTCTTTTGCCACAAGCCACAGTGCCAGTCACTCGTAGGAGAGGGCCATGGTTCCCATCTCTCACTCTGCACAAAACATTGATCCAGGTGCCTTGTGACTGTTCTCTCTGGTGGGGACATTGCTGATGGTTTGGGATTATTAGTGAAAGCCTTCTGGGGAGCAAACCCTGTGGGCCAGACATGCTCTGGAAGGCCACAGAAAGCAGAACTGGCTGTTATTTTCTCTGTCTCCTCTGGCCAGTTCCTGCTAGGAAAGCTGAGATTTTAAGGAAAGTAAGCCCTTGCACCAACTTTCTTTTGGTCTGATTTTACCTGTGACAGGACAACGGGAATGACTTTAAACCTACTGCCAGAGAGTAGGTTTAGATTAGATGTTAGGAAGGAATTCTTCCCTGTGAGGGCAGCGAGGCCCTGGCACAGCTTTCACAGTGAAGCTGTGGCTGCCCCATCCCTGGAAGTGTCCAAGGCCAGGCTGGACAGGACAGGGGGAGGTGTCTGGTGGAATGAGATGAATTTTGAGGTCCCTTCCAACACAAACCATTCCAGGATTCCATGATTCTACAGAATGCCTTCTTTTGTGTTTGTGACTTTCCCTCTTTATAGGCTCCATCACTAGCCAGGCAGGTGTCTCACCTGCCCCTTCTTTCCATTTTTAGCTGCCAGTGAAGCTACACAGCAATGACAGATCCCCCATGGGCCAAGCTCCTGCTCACCTCCGTAGGCCACCGTCCCCTGTGAGTCCGTGGTCAGGCTCTGCCGGAGCTGCCTCTTCTTCTCCTCGGTCACATCCAGACCAAGATACTGCAGAACCTTGGGCAGAAACAAGGAGCCTTTGAAAGGAAAAATACTGGAAAAGCACCTCTTTGGGGTGAGCACTGGGAAGACACTTGGGGCTGGGTTTCTCCAGGCAGCATCTCCCAAAGGAGCAGGTTTGGATTGGATTTCCAGTCTCTCCTTTGCTGCACGTGTACAGAAATGTCTGTTCCTGAGCACAGGTTCACGTCTCTCCAAGAACATTTTATCTGCAATCAGATTTGCAGCTCTGATGAACTTTCAGGACTTTTATCAAAAGCCAGTGGAGCTTTAGCAAGACTCGGCTGGCAAGAGCTCAGCCTCTCCTTTCTCTTACTGCCCAGAAATGCTGTTGGGGAGCAGGAAGATAAAAGCTATTAACAGAGTGTTTCCCATGGAGAGAGGAGACATTCAAACATTTCGCTCCTCCACTGCACGTTTTGCTCTCTCATTACTCCTGATGCCCTATCTTCTACTGATATTTATCAGTTCAACCCCAGGGCAGCACACAGAAGCAGATAAACCTGTGCAAGCCCCACTTCCCTGCTGGCAGCAGCAACTGAAAGCTTTTAAAAGACAAAATCGAGCTCAGCAGACTCTGGGAAAGAGCCCGAGTGAAACGTTTCCCTGTTCCGGGCTGCACACACAGCTCCTGTTACTAGCACCTCCCGTCAATTCCCTGGGAAGGCGCTGGGGAGGGGTCCTCGCTCACCTTTCCAGCACCAGCAAGTCCCTGGGATCCATCTGGGATCCATCTGGGATCCCTCTGCTGTCCCGTTCAAGTCCCACCCCCCGCTCCTCTGCCCACCACTCCTGTGCAAGGCAGTGCTGCAGGCTCCCCGACTTTGTGATGTTGGCGGGGTTGGCCACCCCAAAGCCACCTCAGGTGGTGCCGGTCAGTGTCAGCCCGCACCCTGTCACCGCTGCAGCCGCCCGCGCCGAACATAGCTTTTAAAAGGGAAGCCAAGCGTTCCGCTCTTGCCAGCCGAGAGGAGCTGCTTTGTCCCCGTGAGGAGCAGAGGTCGCTGTGCACATTCTATCCTGGATGCCGCTTTAGGAGAATTACGCAGGCTCAGGAGAGCAGCTCCCGCCGGCGCTGCCGGGCGCCCTGTTTTGCCGTCGGGTGGCAGCAGCTGTTCGTCACATCGGGGCCTCCGAGGCGTCCCCGGCCCCGCACAAAGGGCTCTGTCCCCGCATTCCCCCTCAAACGCCGGAAGAACCCAAGGTGCCGGACTGGGACATGGCCCCCCAGGGCACCGTGCCCCTCACCAGGGTGTCAGTGAGCAGATGGGCAGCTCTGTTCCGTGCCCATGGAATGTATTTTCCATAAAACGATGGAAGAATCAGCGGTTCTGGATGGCTCCTCGGTGAGATATCTCCTATCTCAGCCTTCCCTCGCCCACGCCAGGCTGCCTGAGGTCACCCCTGCAGTGACAGCAGCACCAAAAAGTTTGGAGGGCACAACCTTAGCCAATGGCATGATGTCCAAGGGAGGTGCAGCTGCCAGGAGAAGACTTCTGGAGCTTCATGGAGCACTGAGAAACAGCCAAGATGAGCCAAGGGATGTTTAAATGCCCCTTTGGACACAGTCAGGATGTTTCACCCTCTTTACTTTCAGAGGCTGGACTCAGCCTCCAGCAAAATCAGCTGAAGAATGGACCATTTCCAGCATAGGGCACCAGGAGGAGACCTTGCTTTGGGGAGAGGGACCCTGGCACTTACCAGTTCCAGTTTTCCATCCTTGAGCCGGATATGGGGATCCAGTGCGACTTTGGGTTTGGTGCCTGAAGCTACTTTGTAGTTAGAAGCTGAAGCAGGTGCTGAAAAATCAAAAATTAATATTAATAGGAAAGCATTTGGGTAGAGGAAGGAGGTGTCTGCAAAGCAAAATTCAGATCTCTTGTTGCATGAAATATAAAATGTGTGCAGCAGGGCAAAAATCCAAGTCTGGGATTTACTAAAACCAGCTCTGGAAGGCTGAACTAGGCCACCCTTGGAAAGATTGGATACTGGGGGAAAACCCTTCTGAAACTGGGCTTCTGCATGGTTTAAAATGCAATGTTTCATCCAGGGACAACAAAAATAGCACTTTGGAAAGTTCCAATCACAGAGTTTTGTGGAATCTTGGAGTTATGGTGAACTGTGAGAAAAAGGAATTAAAATATGCCTGGTTCTTGTCTATTCTGATTGAGCAAAACTGAAAGAATTCCTGACACCCATGGGAATGAACAGACTAAAAGTGATGTGGAAGAGCACCACTCTGAGATTTTTTCCCTCCCTAAGGCTGCAAAAAGCCTTGAACCCTTTTCCCCTCAGCTGGGCAGGCAGGCTTTTTGGGTAGAAGGAGCCACATGTGTTGTGAGGCGGCCACAGAGGCAGAGAGTGGCAGAGGCAGCAGCTGCTGTGCTCGTGAAAAGCTGTCATGAGCTGGAGAGTCCAGTTGCCAACAGCTGGCTCAGCATTGCCAGCACTGCTGCACAGCTGGAAAGGTCCAGAGCACAAGGCCTGCCTCTCCATTCCTGGAGGGAACCCCACCTTTTCCATGATGATTAGCCCTTGCCTGTAAGGAGCCATGATATTCCCTGGGAGAAGGGCTGTAGAAGGCATCACCTGCTCCTGAACAACCTGCCCAGACTCCAGAAGGGTGCAGGGTTGCTGTGCCTGTCCCTGCCCACCCTCAAACCATCAGCCCAGGTAACAAAATTCCTTCTCGTGCTAGTGACACAGGACTTGCCCAGGGAGCAATTCCTTTTGCCTGCTTGGGATCTGGTTAACATCACAGGAAGCCCTGTTTTGCCAAGTAACACAGCTCCTATGGAATCCCTGGAGCACTTCTCCCCTCACCCTCCTGTCCACTGGGGCAGAGCCCAGGTGCTGGAGAAGGTAGTGAGGAGCAGCAGAGGTGCTGCATAATCCTCCTAATTCTGGCATGCATCTGCTCTGCTGAAGGCAGCAGCTGAGAAGCAGCAAGAGGTAACAAATGGGTCTGCTGGATCAGCCACCACCACTTCCCTCTCCAAGGGCAGAGCTGCTCCCCTTCGAGCCATGGCTAATCAGGATTAGCTCCATGTGGCTTTGCTGTCAGCTCTGGACACAGCCATGCCCAGAGCATCCATCAGGCACCCAGAGAGAGGCGCTGACTGGCCCAGGCTCCCAGCCTGGCTGTCCTTTCAAAGCCAGTTGTCTGTTTCCATGGATGACGATGCTGACACAAAGCCTCCTCGGCATTCCGCATTCAAATCCTGGAGGGATAAAATCCCCCAGCTAAGTCACGCCGTGGTCAGGGCACTGCTGTTGCTGGATTGCTCTGTCCCCGTCACCAGGAGTGGCTGTCCATGGTAGCCACCTGACAGTCTCCCTGGCATCTGCAGGGTGGTCAGGGCAGGGAGGACAGGGCAAGTCCCTGTCCCAGGGCCTTTCCATTGGAGCATGGATGGCAGAGCTGAAGCTCCTGAGCTTGCCCAAGGCGAGCCAGGCATTCCTGGGAGCAGCTGCTCCATCTCTTGCTGATCCCAGGTATGGACTAAACATGATTTACCTCCAGTGCTTGCTCTTAGCCTTCCAGAGGGGAATTACAGCAAGGCACAGGGATTTGTAGGCAGAGCCGATGTCCCAGGGAAGGAAGGGCTGTTGGATTTGAGGCTGCAGGAATGGTGGGCAGCACTTGCTCAGGATTTGTTGGGGAAGTCCATCTTTCCCTTGGGGCAGGAGTAGCCTTCGTATCACAGGGTACCTTGGTGGAGGTTGTCTCCCTGGGCTCTGGAGATTATTAAGGTTTCCTCAATAGTATTAAGGGATTTGCGAAGCTGCAGGGTGATTCAGGTTCACCCCCCCTTTCTGCCACACTGTTGGATGAACAGAGTGGGTCTCTCCACAAAAGGTAAGAGCTCAGGAGACCCAGAGCATGGAGATGAAACACAGCATGGAAAAATAAGCAAAAATTGAAGCTTGGATGTAGAGAGAAACCTGATTTAATCACATCTCTAAGCCATTTCCCAATTTGGCCAATTGAGGGCATCCTCAAAGCCTGTTCAGAGCCCAGGGTTGCTGTGTACATCCCAGCTACCATTACCTGCCTGCTTTTATGCTGTGTGTCTAAGACCCCCCATTCCCACCAGAAGGGAATATGGCCTGTGGAGAACCTGCTGCGTGTCTGAGGTGGGCAAAGCCCCTGCTGCAGATGAACCACAGGCTGAGAGTGGAGGAATTTGTCTCCTGTGAATACCACAGTCCTTGAATGCCTTAGTAAAGAGTTTTGCTGCTATGGGCAAACATGGACATAATTACTACTCGTTGAGTAAACCAAGCTGCTGCCTACCCTCTCTCTGAGCAGGCTGGGTGTCATTATCACCCCATTAAATTCCACTCCAGCACTATAAACACTGATTAAAAAAAATGGTGATAGGACAAGGGGAATGGCTTTACACTGTCAGAGGGCAGAGCTAGATGGGATATTGAGAAGGAATTGTTCCCGGAGAGGGTGGGGAGGCCCTGGCACAGGGTGCCCAGAGAAGCTGTGGCTGCCCCTGGATCCCTGGCAGTGTCCGAGGCCAGGCTGGACAGGGCTTGGAGCTACCTGGGACAGTGGAAGGTGTCCCTGCCCATGGCAGGGGGTGGAATGAGATGAGCTTTAAGGTCCCTTCCAACCCAAACCATTCTGTGGTTCTATAATTTCACAATCCTCAGCTCTGAGGAACCACAGCTGTTTGTCACTCACACAAGGAGAATGGTTGAGCAGGACTCACCTGAGACCGTAAGCTCTGGTGGGCAAATGTCTGGTGACAAAGAAGGCACAGGAAAAGGATTTTCACGTATATTCTAGAGAAACAAGACAAAATGGCACAGACAGTCGCTAAGAAGAATCTGTTGGTGTAAATAATGAGCAGAGATAGAGGAGTTCAGGAGAGAGCCATGAGGGCACCACGTACACCTCTTGTGCAGGTGGGCCTAAAGAGATTCCAGGGAGATTCCAGATGCTCTGGGAGCACTTGGCACAGGCTGAGCCACCTCAAAACCTCTGGTCACACACAAATGACCCTGTCCTTACTGTGACTGTGCTTGAGCACTGAGGCTGGATTTGACCTTGCCTGGTTTCTCCACAGAGGTTCTCCCTGAACCTCTGCATCCAGCCCAGCAGGGAGATCCTGAGTCTTACCACAGCCAGGTGAAATATTTACCCCAAACCCATGATTATCCCAGTGATGAGGGCAGGGAGCCGAGATCAGTTCACACCCTTTCTTATGTGCTACGTCATGGCTGAAAGCACAAGGAAGAGGGAAAAACAATCTGAGGGTGAGCACTACTGAGACAGCTCTGGCACAGCTGGGGACTTGGATGCCAAGAGGGGCACAGAGAGGACTGTATGTCCTCATGTGAAGACATACAGACAGGCAGCCCGGGTGCCTGGGCACTCTTTCTCTGATGTGGAAGCCCAGAGCTCATTAGAAGTTCCATCTTTCAGCAGCAAAGTGAGGAAAGGAGCCATTTCAGTCCAGCCAACGGTGTGATTTCATAAAAGTGCACAGCGTAACACAAGCTGGGGGTGAGGGGTCCAACCACACCCCTCAGCCACAGCTCCAGGGGCTCTGGCGCCTTTCTAGGGCACATCTCCAGCTTTTGAGTGCCTGGTGCACCCAAAGGCAACACATATGTGACATTCATGCAGGTCTGTGTCCCCACAGGGCTGGAAAGCAAGGTGTTTTGTGAATGGTCTTGTATGAAAGGAACATCCAACCAGCCCCTCTTGGAGGAAATTTGTGTGGAAGAGGGCAGAAAGGACACCCAGCATGGCACCAGTCCAGGAGGGGAGTGAGAAATGCACAGAACAGAGCCACAGACCCTGAGGGTTGTGTGGATAAACCGTGTCCAGCCATTCACAGCTCGAGCTCTTCTCTGCAAATGCAGTGTGGAGCTTGGCTTTCCAGGAGGAATGAGCCTGATTTATCATTAGAGTAGTCAGGAGCAGGAATGGGCTGTGCAGGAATGCTGGGGATTCATCCTCATCAGAGGGCTTGAAGAATAAAGAGTTGCTCCTGCCTTTGGGTAGGAGCCTAGATCAAACTGACTCCCGAGATCCCTTCCAGCCCTATGACTGGTGCTGAATCAGAGGCAGGTTGCTATCCACAGAAAGGCTTTGTTTTTTTTAAACCTGAGACTTTTGAAACAGGTCTGGATACAGGCCCTGGAGATGAAACTCCTGTCATTACCTCTACAGATCCATCTCTGTCTCAAACCCGAGAGAGAAGAAATTATTTCAGATTTAAAACACCTGCCTGCAGGTAAATACATCAACAGTAGAGACTTTCCACTGGATTTCCAGAAATATTACCAGAGAGTCCATAAAGAAGAGTTCTCTGATCAAGGAAAGATCCCAGGATTGATGTCTGTTGGAGATGAACTTCCACCTACCTCTGGGGACCTCACATGGACCTTCAGCCTGCAGGAGTTCAGGCCATTTCCCACAGCCTTTGGAGGCGGGGATGGGATGTTGTTG
This sequence comes from Oreocharis arfaki, assembly GCA_013398015.1. Classification (NCBI taxonomy): domain Eukaryota; kingdom Metazoa; phylum Chordata; class Aves; order Passeriformes; family Paramythiidae; genus Oreocharis; species Oreocharis arfaki. The sequence goes on from VZRR01011813.1 coordinate 74,910, forward strand.
TGAACCGACAGTCCGGGATGTAACCGTCCCCTCCCAGGAATAAAGGCCACTTCTGTGCTTCCCTCGTGTCTTCAACAAACAGCAAACACAGAACATCTTATTAACAAAACAAAAGGCACAAAGTTGCAGAGCTCCCATGCTTGTGGTCCTGTGTCCAGGATAACCTCACCTAAGCCTTAGTAGCCTGCACCAGTGCAGCTGAATCTCCACCAGCTGCATTCCATTGAATCATGGAATGGTTGAGGTTGGGAAAGACCCCTAAGATCATTGAGTCCAACCATTCCTCTGGTACGGCCAAGGCCACCACTGACCCATGTCCCCAAGTGCCACATCTCCATGGCTTCTGAACACTTCTAGGAATAGTGATTCCACCACTGCTCTGGGCAGCCTGTGCCAAGGGCTTTACAACCCTTTCCATGAAGAAGTCTTTCCTAATACCCAATCTAAACATCCTCTGGCACTACTTGAGGCTGTTTCCTCTTGTTCTGTCACTCGTTAATTGGGAGAAAAGCACAACCCCCCACCTGGCTCCACCCTCCTGTACAGATCCATAAGGTCTCTCCCGAGTCTCCTTTTTTTCCCTTTTATTGACTTCAGTTTTGTTTCAAAGCTCTGCTGGGCAGTGATAGGAGATAGTTATGAGGCCCAGAACATTGGGAAGGGCTGGATTACACTTCTGGATGATCCATGCCTTCAAGATTTCCTTACGTGACCACCTTAAAGCATCATTTAAGACTAATAGTGCCCCTGAAGCCAAACCTTGGTATGACCTGAAGTGTTCTGCCTAAGCCTCAACAGCACCTGATGATGACAGGAAATACTTTCTATGCCTACCTGAATTTGGCTTTTTCAATTATTTTTCTGGCCTCTTCATGTGTGCTGCCCACCAGAGAATCTCTGTTGATAGCGATGAGTTGGTCTCCAGGTCGGAGCCGACCATCCTAAACAAACAGGGAGAAAAGCACAGCATTAGGAAGGGATCTGTCTGCCCAAAGCCTTCTCCTGCATCACAAATCCTCATTAGTCCATGCAATTATCCATCTACTCTTAGAAAAGCTGCTTCAGAACAGCCACAGCCTCTAGGAAAGATCCCCATGGCAGAGCTCCCAAGGGTCTCCATGCTGACTTACCTTGTAACAGTCCCCATCTGGCAAAAGTTCTTGGACATAAATCATGGGCCCGTCAGGCCTGTTGCATCCACCACTGATTGTCAGCCCCAAGCCGGAGGAGTTTGCTATGGAAATGCTCTGGATTCCTGAGTCAATGGAGTAGCTGCAAGGGAGAGAGGTTAGCAGGTGACTCAAGGTGATCTGGGTTATCCTCCCATATTGCTGAACAAACTCTTCCTGGGTTTCTTTCCATGCATGATCCTTCTACCTTCTCCCAACCTTTTATTGGCGCCCTTTCTTCCACTCACCATTGGAAAGGGGAGGTGAGGGCTCCTGTTCTATGGCAGACAGTTGTTCAGTGTTATGGAGGTGACTGATTCCCCTAATCCCAAATAGAGGAATACTTGTTTAAGAGAAGAAACTAATGATTTAACCACAATATATTTGGCATTCCTGCTTTTATAGCCAAAAGCACACAAAGGGTCGACACGGTTGTTGCTTGAATCCAGCTAAATCACCAGACAGCAATTTACAGGTGGATCAGCTATCAAGCAGCTCTTAGCAGACATCAAAGTGGGGCTCGAGATACACAGCTGGGTATGTCTTATATGGCGTTTGGAACCAAAATCTTGCATGATGCCCTAAGAAATGGGCATCCTTTACAGCAGCACCCACCGCACTGTGAGTTGCTGCCATGGCAGGTGGCTTGCCTAGTCGAGGATGAAAAGGAGCAGCAAACAGGTTAGACCCTGCCCTCCAAAAGCTGCTGGACAGGACTCAACAGGCCACCAAGGCCCAACCACAGCGTTGGCCCCATGCCAGGAGGGAGGTTTGGCAGTAGCAGAGCTGTGGGAGCAGAGATTTCACTGAGCTCCCATGGGCAGCACTGCAATGCAGGGTGGGTTTGGGGAAGGGTTTGGTGGTGTCTAAGGATCAGCAAGCCTTTTCCTCCAAATAGGATGGGTGCAGCTGGTGGGTGCAGCCGGCTTTTCCGTTTTCAGTTTATTTCCACAGCAGCCACTGCCCAAAGAGTCTGCACTGGCTCTGCGTGTTGCAGCTTCAGACACGACAGCAGCTGTGCATCCCGTGCCCCACAGTGACACCAGCACATGCTCCCAGCAATGCCATCCCTGGTGGTCAGACACCCCAATGCAAGGGGTGCATGTGCCTTAGTCTTAGGAAAAAACATTGCTTTAAGTCAAATGATCTTAGGGAAATGATTTCATTAAATACATCATTAAATTCTCTGTTCAACCCAAAATGTCAGACACTGACTGGTGAGATTGCATCGTATCCAGGTCCCATTGCTCAGTGGAGTGGCAGGACCTCAGGTGATGCCACAATGAGAAGTCACAGCCTGGGGACAACCTGTGGTGAGCAGAAGGGGTGGCAGCCACATGCACGAAAAGACCCATGGCCCAAATTACATCTTTCAGCTGATCACCAATGCTCAGCTGAAACCAGTGGTCTGTGATTCCAGGGGAAGACCATTGGGACTTGGCACCAGCATAGAGACAAGCAGAACATGGCACAGCATGGCAAGGAGGCCACCAAGACAGGCCCCTCTAGCCTAAATGCCCATTTCCCTGCCCACAGCAGGGGGTTGGAGCGAGGTGATCTCTGAGGTCCCATCCAACCCAACCCATTCTGGATTCTACATCTCATCCTGGAGGGAGTTAACAGCACAGTAAGGATGGCTTGCCCAAACCAGCTGCCAAGTAGATGATCTGGTCTCTCCTCTGCATGGGTGTCTCACTCCATGAAAGCAGCTTAAACCTCTGGTGCCAAATATTTGTCCTCTGCAAATCCCTAATAAGCTGGTATTTAGCAAGAGGATTTACTGGTTCTGCAGTGGGGGCTGATTCTCTTTACCAGCGACTTGGCTTCTTTGTGCTGGCAAAGGAGGGGAGCTGCGAGCCCTGGGGACAAATAGTCCCCATTTCACGACTGTGAACACCCTCCGAGCTGTCCCTATGGAGAAGGGCCCTGGAGACGAGACTCGGCAGAAAAACCAGCTCTGCCTGTCCAAACCTCTGACCCTGTGCAATGTACGAGGGCAGATGACCACATGAAAACACACTCCAAGAGGTGCTCTGGCCTCCAAAGGATGCAGTGACTGCAGGCTGTTGACACCAGAGCAAAGGGCATCAGGAATGTTTGCATGGAGAGGTGCTGGTGCTCTTGGAGCATGGGGTCAACATGCCAGGAGCAGGGCAATAGGAAACAAGCTCCAAAAACACCTCCTGAAAGCAGCACTGGCCTTGCAGGAACACTCTGCTCATGGTTTATAAGGTGATGTGCAGGGCCCTCTCAGCTGGCTGTAAACCATGGCCTCTCCCTGTGGTTCAGAGGGGAGGAAGAGGAGCTGCTGCATGGCTCACCATGGTGCAGACATATTGACTGTCTCAACTGGGGAGCTTTTCACCCCTTGGGAACAAACTTCCCAGGAACAGCCAAATTGCCACCACCACATCCAGAAGATGCTGTGGCCTCCCAGCCATTGTAGTGATAGAACAGTGGCGAGGACGTAAGGATGAACAAAACTGTTCAACAAGCACTGGAATTATTTACTGGGTGTACCCCTGTGACATTTGGTGGCCTCCTGATGACCCACTGGGCCAGACTGGTGGGATCCGTACTTACTGTGCGTGAGGGGCATGCACTGGGTTCCCGATGAAGGGGCCGTGGGAGTTGGCGGGGCTCAGCAGCAGTGGGCTCTGGGAGCGTGAGGATGAGCCCGAGGAGGTGCTCTCCAGGTATCGACCTCAATAGCAAAGTCAGAATCAGTCCAGGGCACACAAACACTCCAGCACCACCCTCCCCCCTGCTCTGTCACTGATAGCTGATGCTGCATTCCTAGATTTTTGGGAAAGCCACATGGTGGTTAAAGACATCAGGGTAGGGCTGAAGGAGAGGAAACATTCAGCCTCCTTGGCACAATTCCAGTGTGGGACTGTCACCCCTCTGCCAACCCTACCTACCTCTGCCACAGGGGAAGGGCCAGCAGCTGTCTGGTGGGATTCCAAGGCGGAGGGACAGCTTCCTCCCCCAGGCACACATGGCTTTGTGTGCTGGCACCTTGCTTAAGTCAACCTTGTTGCATCACATTAAATATTTCCCATTTCCAAAAGAAAAATAATGATCTTTGAATGAATTATTGCTGAAACGCCTTGAAATCCAGAGCAAAAATCTACTGGTGCACCTCCTGATGGAGTCACCCGCCCAGCACATCAGTTAGGCAGAGTCTGGGGATCAGGGGAGTGGTTATGACGCCAACTCAAGTCTCCCTTGATCACCCCGTGGCAGCACTGGCCACGCTCTGGGGATGCACCAAGGGCCTGCAATAAAGACGAGCTTTCTTCAAACCTCCACCCCAACACCAACTCAAATCCAACCACAACTCCTTCAGAATGACACTGGGAGAAAGGAAACTCTCTGCAGAGATAGGGGCTTTCAGTTCCCCCCACAGAGACTGCTGAGCTACTCACTGCCGCCATGCAGGATCGGCGAGCTCCGCGCCGAGCCCGTGTTGCTCTGGGAGCCGAACTTCTCCAGCAGCTCAGAGAATTCTCTCCTGCAAACAAAACCATGGTGTGGTCAGCTGCTGCTCAGAACTCCCCCCACAAGATTATATGGCAATGTGAAACACGGAATTCGAAAATTAAGGTTTTTTTAGTTAGAGGTTAGCTGGTGGAAATTAGTAAAAGTACATTTAGCAAATGAATTTAGTTGAGGTTAATTGAAACCAGCTAGGGTTAATAGCAGAACTAAGCTTGAGATAAGTTTTCAGGATGTAAGTAATTGATTGCTTGTCATTTTATATTTGCTTAGCTTCGCTTGGAATGAGGAGCAGAAAATACTGATTAACAGATCTAAAGAAACATAAACAATTGCTAATTTTTCTGTTTGAAAACCCATTCAAAGTAATAAAGATAAGAATCAAGTGATAAATGCCTGCTGTCTAAGAACTAGAGAGGCAGAAAGGTCAAAGTGAGGGAGAAGAGGCCTACTTCATTTTTTTGGACCTCCCCCCATATATTAGACCACTGACCCAATTCAAAAGACAAACTACGCATGCTTAATTGCTTTTAGCTAATTATAATACGCAGCGGGGAATGGGAGGTGCTGATGTTATGCATATGCATTTTATGTTATGAATATTTAGAATTGTTGTAGATAAATGGACCTTGTATTGTTTTTTTCGGGGCTCTGCGTTGTTAGGGAGATATCCCACGCAGCTGCCCGGCGCCGAAATAAACATACACTTTCTAACCCTGTTAGAGAGTCTTGTCCGTTTCAGTTGGGTATCAATATTAGGTTAATACCCATATTTTGGTAAATCAAATGGTGCCTCTGATGGCAGTGACTTGGTACCGAGGCTGCAGGGCCGGTGCCCTCCAGCTGTGGGGAGCAGACGGAGCTTCCTCATGCGCGAGGGGAACACTCTGGTTTCAAGAGTTTGTGCAAGGCTTCAGGTCTGTAATCAATCTCACGGCAGTGCAGCTTTGCTGCGATGGGCTGGAGCTCCAGAGTGCTCCTTCCCTGCCCTGCAATGTGTTCAGGGCAAGAGGAACTGGGAAGGGATGTATCCTTAAAGGTCTTTTGCAGATCTTTATGATCCTATGATTCCATGGACAGGCTCTGTGCTGAGGATTGTCATTCCTGAGAGAGTGAACACTGGAGATGAGCACTGGAGCCCTGCCTTGCATGCTGCCTTGCACCCCACCTCATGGACCTTCCTGGGAATGTTTTCACCCTCAGCTATAACGCTCAAAAGTTTTGCAAACACATCGCATGAATTAAACCCTGCCAGAATGAGCTGTGACTGTGCAAACATAACCCAAAAATTCTTGGCCTATTTGTGACTCCTTCTAGAATAGTTAAACACAGGTTATTCTCTATTTTTTCTCCTCCTTTCCTGGACAGAGAGCAGATCCTGTAGCTCTTGCTGGAGTAAAGAGGGAGATGCTTTCAGAGCACCTGCAGGAGCAGCAGCCCACTCTCCTGATCCATGCCTGATGATGTTGTCCACAAACATCATGAGCTAAACTCTTGGAGCACGACACCTCAGCAAAGACCTGCATGCAATCTCATCCCCAAAACCCCCTGGAAGACTATCTCCATGCTCAAGCATGCTTTGTTCAGTAATGCTTTGTTCCAGATTGAGTTTGACCACCATGTGTTGAGCCCTTGATGAGCTGGACACCACCTATACACCATAGGTGATTTGCTTCATGACCTTCTTTTGCTAAGGGTGACATCCTGAGTTTTTGAACTCCATTAAGAACCAACATTGTCCACATTTACCAGCTCCTGCCTCATTTCTGTAACCTTTCTTTGAGCTGCTGTGAGCCCCTCACATCCTTTGAGGTGAGGAGGCACGGAAAGGGATGATGCCTTCATCATGTTCATGTTCAGCAGCCCTCTGATCCACTCCTGCCACATTGGCTCTTTGCTCTCATGTTGTCCCTCTGCAATGGGGGCGGTTCTCTCCCTTCATAACCCAACCCGACCTGATGGATCTGACCTTTTGGCAGAGAGATCTTCAAGGATGACTAATTTCTTACACACGCCAATTAATAAGCAGCCAGGCAGTGGGAGAGACCCTGAAAATGTTTCAGTGGCCACAGTAACACCATTAGATGTCATCTTCGAAGGCAGGAGGGAATCCCCATGGGAAGGTGCCTTCCTGATGCCATAGCCCCAGGAAAAGCCTGGCTATGAGTGGCTCCGTCTCAGACTTGACAGTCAGACAAGCTCAAGAGGTGAACCTGTAGGAACCCAACCACAGCAAAGTTCCCTGAGCAAGGAGACTGCAGTGACACACTCACAGACGCTGCGTCACCTGCGTTCCTCACTGGCACAGATGTTGGGTGTTATTGGCTAGATTAGAGTCAACAATATTAAATGATGAATGAATCATCAGCTCCTCGGGTTCCTGCTGGAAATGCTCTCGGTGATTTACATCTTCCCAGTCACAACCAGCTCATTAACAAACTTCAAAGACCAGCGCATGCCTTATCTAATATTGCCATCAAATGTATGCCTCATTCATTCCATTTAATGCTAATTTAAAACCCAAGTGTCACACAATGCTCACTGACATGCCTTAATGAATCCCAATATTTGCATCCATGCTGTTGTCTTTATCAACCAAACCCACGACCTTAAAAAAAGACCACAACTTTGTTCAGAAGGCCCACCTCTCACAAAGCTCTTTTGGCTTTCACCTCTTGGGCACAAACTTCCCAAGAGCAGCCAAGATGCCACCAGGACATCCAGAAGATGCTGTGACTTCCCAGCCATTGTGGTGATAGAACAGTAGAGGGGACATGAAGATGATCAAAGCCGTTCTCCAAGCACTGGAATTATTTATTGGATCTACCCCTCAGACAGTGGCAGACGTTTGGTGGCCCACCAAGGACAGCTGTGCAGGGCCAGCCCTACGTGACCTGCTCTTACTGTGCTTGGGGTATGGGAGGCAGTTTCATAATGTAAGGCACGATAATTACGTAAAATACTAGGAAAATTTCTCCACTGAAAGGATGTCAGGTACTGGAACAGGCTGCCTAGGGAAGTGATGGAATCACTAGAAGTGTTAAAAAAACATGTGGATGTGACACTTGAGGACATAGTTTAATGGTGGCCTTGGCAGTGGTGGATTAAGGGTTGGACTCGAGGCTCTCAGAGGGCTTTTCCAACCTAAATGATTCCACAAGCAGTGGGAAAGCCGAAGAACAAGTCAGCCCCTGGTTTGCTGATCTGTGGACCCCTGAGCTGAGCCTTGGGTGGATCTCAGCAGATTTTCTCCAATTCACCAGTAAAGCCTCTGTGTTTCTGCAGCTGATTCACAGCAGTTTCACTGGCAGCTCACACAGCCGTGACCCTTCCCTGACCCTGTGCAGGGGCAGGTCCAACACGCTGGAATCTCATGTATTATCCCCAGTGGTTACCAAGCCACCAGCACTTGCGTTTTGTTTTGGGCTGGATATTTCTGTGGTCATCTATTGTTCCATTTTCCTCAGATAATAATCCACCAGAGCACAGAGCAGCTTATAAACGCCAAACAATGGCTGAAATACTCTTAGTCAATGCAAATGCAACTGGTGCAGCAGCTCTGTGGCCTTGCAAACCCCGTCACCAGTCTGTGCTGCCAAACTCCATCATAGCCGAGGACATGCATGGGCTCAGCATTCCTTGTTGTTGTTTATTTTGTGCCCTGAAATTCATCCACAAAGGAGGTTTATCATTATTTTCTCAGGAGCCTGAATGAGCTGTGAGGCCGCGTCCAGCCCAGGGACAATGTGACCAAATGCCGCTGTCCCGGCTCCTGCTTTTTTGGTCAATCCAGCCCTGGTTCCACCAGGGACACAAACACATGACTAACTTGAGGCACACACTTATCCCAGTAGAAAGTAAAGCACTTTCTGGTGCCAATCTCCCGGGAATTAATTTTGTGCTCAGTGCTGTGTTAGGAGGAGTTTGACACGGGCAGACAATGCCCAAACATTGCCGATTAATGAACGAGTGCACTGAAGGAATGCCAGCAGGCCTTGCTTTGTGCTTCCAGACACCAAGAGGCTTCAGAAGATGTCTTTAATATTTAAAATTTGACCCTTACTAAAACATTGTGAATTGTCAAGTGCCTGCAGGACTAAAATGCCCAGCTTTATTAAAAAACAACAACCATGGCGTTGTATGAGGTGGAAAGTTCATTTTAACAAGCCCTTCTCCAGTTTTTTTTTTATTAGGATGCAAACATTTGAGGTCTGGAGGGTGCTTGCAATAGAGCTTGGCCCTGGACAGCCTTCAGCCAGCCCCAGGGTGGGATGGGGGGTCTGCCAGCAGCAGCCAGCTCCAGGATGATTTTGTTACAGATTAAGCAGCAGAGAATATTGTTGTTTTATCTCATAATGCCTTTTTGTCCTGCCCTTTTGTTCCTGGGAGAACAAAGGGCGAATCCTACATCAAAGGTTGCACAGCGTCTGGAAACCTCAGCTCTGCACCACAGCTAGGAGAGAAAGTGGAGCCTGTGACATCAGAAATTACTGGTTTGTCTCAAAAAAAACCAAACGTGCAGGTGAGTGGGAGCCATGAACCCAGAGCACTCCAAAAGTGTCACAAAGGCAGATTTTCTCACACACAGCTCCGATGGGATCAGGGCACCCACAGCCAGGCTGGAGCTGGAACCCAGCTGTGTGGGGAGGTGACACCCTGGAGGGGAGGGATGGGGCATCCAGAGGGACCTGGACAGGCTGGAGAGGGGAAACCGTGCAGAATTCATAAAGCACAATAGGGCCAAGGGCAGGTGCTGCACCTGGGTCAGGGTAATCCCAAGCACCAACCCAGGCTGGGTGGAGAAGGAATTGAGAGCAGCCTTGAGGGAAGGGTTTCGGGTGTTGGTGTGTGAGAGGCTGGACATGCCCCGGCCGTGTGCACCCAGAGCCCCCCTGTGCTGGGCTGAGCCCCCAGCGTGGGCAGCAGGGGAGGGGGGGATTCTACCCCCTCAGGTGAGACTGCACCTGCAGAGCTGCCCCAGCCGTGGGGTCCCAACAGCAGAGGGACATGGAGCTGCTGGAGAGAGTCCAGAGGAGGCCAGGGAGATGCCCCAAGGGCTGGAACGCTTCTGCTCTGAAGCCAGGCTGGGAGCGCTGGGGCTGTTCACCTGGACAAGAGAAGGCTCCAGAGAGACCTCAGAGCTCCTTCCAGGGCCTAAAGAGGCTCCAGGAGAGCTGGAGAGGGACTGGGGACAAGGGATGGAGGGACAGGACACAGGGAGTGGCTTCCCACTGCCAGGGGGCAGAGCTAGATGGGATATTGGGAAGGAATTGTTCCCTGGGAGGGGGGGGAGGCCCTGGCACAGGGTGCCCAGAGCAGCTGTGGCTGCCCCTGGATCCCTGGCAGTGTCCAAGGACGGGGCTTGGAGCAGCCTGGGCTAGTGGAAGGTGTCATGGCAGTGGGTGGAACGAGATGAGCTTTGAGGTCGCCTCCAACCAAAACTTTTCCATCTTTTCCCCCTCTCCCTGGGTGGGATGGAAGCAGTGCCAGGCACAGGGGCATCTCACCCTCTGTGTGACAGGATGGATGTTCTTCCCAAAGCACAGCCCATATCCTTGGCACACCCAGGCTTGCTGGAGTCAGCCCCAGCCCTCCCTGCCAGTTTAGCACCAGGTGCTCAGCAATGCCATGGGCTGAGCTATCACTGTCACGCAGAGGGGTGGCAGGACAGCAGGGACTGTTCTGCATCTCCGCCAGGCTGGGCATGAGCTCCAGCCACAGCCCCCTCTGCTGGGAGAAACAGCGTGGGGAGAAGGAGCTGGGAAGTGATTCTGCCCCTTCACTTGGCCCTGGGCCTCAGGGCCTGTGTCCAGTTCTGGGCCCCTCACAGGAAGGACACTGAGGGGCTGGAGTATGTCCAGGGCAGGGAACAGAGCTGGGGAAGGGGCTGGAGCCCCAGGAGCGGCTGAGGGAGCTGGGAAAGGGGCTCAGCCTCGAGGAAAGGAGGCTCAGGGGAGACCTTGTGGCTCTGCACAACTCCCTGACAGGAGGGGGCAGCCGGGGGTGAGGGGTCGGGCTCTGCTCCCAGGGAGCAGGGACAGGATGAGAAGGAACGGCCTCTCACAATGGAGAGTTGTGCCAGGGGAGTTTCAGGTTGGACATCAGGAGGAATTTCTGCCTGGAAAGGGTGGCCAGGCCGTGGAAGGGGATGCCCAGAGCAGTGGTGGAGTCCCCACCCCTGGAGGTGTCCAAGGAAGGCCTGGACGTGGCACTCAGAGCTCTGGGCTGGGAGATCGGTCAGAGGTTGGACTCGATCTTGAAGATCTTTTCTAGCCCCAGTGATGCTGTGAGTGTGTGACTCTGTTCCATTCTGCCAGGGCACTGCAGAGATGCAGCCTTTCCTTCCTGGTGGTTTGTGAGCCCTGCTAATCCAACAGCCCCTGTTCCCAGGATGCTGGGGATGCATCTCGTGTGGAGATGCAATGAATTCAGTATTTTATCCTGCCAGGACTCAGAGGTGCAGCACAAACTGGCTTCTCCCAGTGATAAACCTGGCTGGTGACAGACCAGGCTGATATCTGTGCAAGGCAGGGAAACAAGGAACTATTGTAACTTTCAGGCTGAGGATGAATAAACAGTAATTATGACTATGCAATAAAATTATCCTCATTAGCTGAAGGTGAGCACAGACGAAAATCAGATTTAAGCATCACCTAAACCTGGTGAGTCCAGCTCTAAATCTGAATTCTGTGCTTTGAGCCCTGGCGTTACTGCTGCTCTCTGCAGCCCAGCTGATGCGGCAGGCCCAAAACATGCATCTGATACACGCCAGAGACTGAGTTCCACGAAAAGCACAGGTAATTTGGGCCTATAATTAAGTCCAGGGACAAATAATAGAGTTTATGGCTCAAATTCACCCGAGGGCAACCGCAACAAAATGCTACTCATCCTGAGTCATTGGGAGAATTGGCAGGAGGGTTGGATCCAAACCCAGAGCCATGACGTTCCTTCCTCCAGTGTGCCTTGAGTGCTTGGGGTGAGGAAGGATTCAAAAATAAACTGAATTTTCTCTACCCCGTGTCCTCCTCAGCTTTCAGGTCTCGTGAGCTGCTTTGCTGGGCAGTGGGAAGGTGGGAAGCTGCCCACAGCTCATGGCACGGCACCTCCACTGGCATCGTCTCTAGAGCCGATGCCCCGTTTCCCCCTGGCTGTCTGCTCACCCATGCTCGGGGACACAGACTTAAAAGATAACAGGGCATCAATAAAAGACAAAACTAAGTGGAAAAAAAAGTTGAGAGCAGAAAAATCCTTCCCCCCGTTCCCACAGCCCTTAATCCTGGAGATATGTATGCGTGTATTAAACAGTTTGCAAGATGATTATGTAAGTGAAATCTCTGCAAATCTTTTGAAAAAAAAATATATGAACTGATTACTTCTCCCCTCTCTCTACGGCTAACCTTTTGCAGATTTAACAGATAACCAACAGTGAACGGAAGCCAAATAAATTGCTTAAAGTTTCATTACCCTGCCGGCCTGCCCCAGCTCCCTGCAGGGTGACTGGGGATTGCCGGCAGCGGGGGGAGCCGGAGCTGGCAGAGCCACATGCGTGCTTTAGGAAACATCTGCTGCAATTTGAGATATTAGGGGCCACATCGACGTGCACGAACAGCTTGAAACAGATCAGGGCGGAGGCAGAAAACCTGTGCTGGGGGCTCTGGCTGAGAAATCAAGTGTTTCTCGGAGCAAGTCCTGGTGCTGCTGGACACAGGGAGCTGCTGAGCTGTGGGATCCCGTCCCTCCTGCTGGGACAGAGTGAGAGATGCCCACTGGCACTTTGCCCCTCCAAGGGGGCTGCTGTGATCCGGAACTGCATCCTGAGCATCCCTGCTCGGACCAAAGGATCTCTGGTGACCTACTTGCTTCACCCAGCACTTCCTCAGCAGCTGCCAAAGGACTTGCACTTAATATAATAATAGGAGATGCTATTTCCCGTGGAAGAGGGTGGCTAAAGAGCAGCCCGTCATTAATAGCAAATAATTCTTACACCAGTGTATTGCCGTGTCAGAATTAGTCTCAACCCTGTCATTACAGCAGTCTCACCCCTGTGCAAAGGCAGGAACACTGTGCTGATGGATAAGGAATGAATCCATCATCTCCGGCACTAACGGGATGTGGGTGCGTTGGGCAAGTGCCTCTGACCTCCAGCCACCCATATGCAGAGCAGAGCCCCAGTGCCGGGAACCTGTCTGCCCACAGCCTCACTCTGCCAAATCCCACCCTTGTTCCTCTGCTTCTTGCCACACCTCGGCTTTTCCGAGGGAAAAAAGGAGAGGACATGCTAGCACATTGTGCTGGATCTCCCATGGGATGCCAGCAAAGACCCCACTAATCCATACCTTGGTTCCCACAGCTCTGCCCTCTCTCATGGCACCATCATTGTCCCACATAGCTTAAATCCAGCCAAGACAAGACTGGACTCTTTCCTTCTTCAAACCCTCTGATCTTTCCAGAGAGAGCAAGGCTTTCCAGGGAGCAACACGGGGACAGGTTTCAGGGAGAAATTTCTCATCCTCCCTGAGAAGGAGGAAACCTCTGGGGAAGGAAGACCTTAACTCAATGTGTCCAACGAGAAAGGAAAGGGAAGATCCTACTGTCCCTGTACATCTTCATCCAGAGCTCTGTGCAGGATGTGATAAAGCACCACACAGCAGAGCTGAGGGAGCTGTAGCAGTCCCTACAGCCGGGACTGGAGCAGCCCTGGTCCTCCCTGGGGAAACACCTGTGGAAACCTGCTCAGTGCTGGAATGCCCCACAGACCCTGCACAGGCAGGGCTGGAGCTGGGAGCCCCCAGCTTTTCTTCCCTTCCATTACAGCTCCGTTGAATTCCCACAAGTGCAGTTACCAGAGACCCCTGGCCACCTCTGCCTTTCCCATGGGCTTAGAGCCTGATTTGCTCCAAGGCTCTCCAGCTGTGGTGCCAAGGAGTGCCACAAGCCCCCTTAGCAGTGCGCCACGGCCCCTCTTACCTGGCATCGTCATCGCGGGCTATCAGAAGGTGCATGTGGCTGGTGGCCGACGCCGTCCTCAAGATATCCACGGCCCTGGAACACAAAGACCATGACACATCAATCCCAGCTCCCAGTAGTGCTCCACTGGCCTTACCCTACTCGCCTCAAAGCTGGGCAGAGACCCCTGACGTGGGCAAACCCTGCCAGTGGCTGAGGCTTTGGCCAGATGCCTGTGGAGCAGCCCTGATCCCTGCCCTGGCTGTGAGGTCGGAGGGCAGCCAAGCTGTATCCTGATTTTCCCACTTCAGCCGTAAGTGAGAAGTCCCTGATAACAAGACCCAGAAGATGCCTGTGGGGGTGAGCAAATCCTCCTGCACAGCCCATGGCAGGGGGCTGGAACAAGGTGGTCTTTAACATCCCTTCAACCCACACCATTCCATGATCCTGTAATTCTCCACCTGGGGAATTTTCCAGCTCAGGGACGGCCATTTTCTGGGTCAAAATACAGGTACCCCTGGGAGCCAGGCACAGCCTCCCACAGCCACAGAGGTGTTCTCATGGACATCACCAAACCCAGCTGCTCTGGGCCTTTGGGATCAGGACCAGCTCCTCGTGCTGCTTCCCATCCAGCCTCGGCACCCCACGCAGGAATGCAAGGCAGACAGTGGGATTGCCCCGTGTTTAACGGGGAAGGAGAGCCCTCAAAGTGCTGGTGCTCCTGTGGAGCTGTTAATTATTCTCTTGGTGGGGAGCTGAGGGGCTGGATCGTGGCTCCGGAAGGAATTCCCTGCACGGAGCAGCACTGCCAAGGCTCAGGCACCAGCCAATCTCCTGTGCTGGGAACTGCAGGACTTGCTGGGAAGCTGCAGCAGATGGAGTGGGGGTGTCAGGAGCCATTTAAAACCCAGCGTTTGGGGGAAATGTCTGAGTATCTCACTGGTCTTTTTTTTACATTGAATCTTTCTGTCTGATAATTTCCGAGCTGGCCCTTGGGAACAGCACACAGAGTGATGCTCTGGTGTCCTCCACGCAACCCACAGCCAAAGCCACTTCACAGAATCACACAAAAGCAACAGGAATGGAAAATTTCCATTTGGATGTGGTACCTCTCGCTTGTAACCCCAATTAGGGAATCTCCGTTGACCTCCAGGATCTGGTCTCCTGGCTGCAGGCGCCCTAGAAAGGAAAAGCTAATGGATAGAAACTGTGGAAAATACAGCTTGAAGGGACTGGGAGAGGCTGGGCAGCTCCTCCCTGTGCCCAGAGACAGGATGAAAAATGCATTGGTCGTTCTGGAGGTGCTCGTCCGACCTGTTTTTCCAGATGTCCATAAATGAAGTTTCTGCAACCTCCCGGAACAGCCCTGTACCAATGTCCCAGCACTTCCTCTGCTCTAGGAAGTTGCAAAAGTAAATACTGAAAACTGCAATAAAGCTTTTGCTTAATTTGTTTTGAGGTCAAGTAGTTCAGTTCGAGGTCAGGTAGAAAACCACGAGAGGCACTTCCACCTGTTCTGGATCTATTTTCCTTTATTGGATGGAGAAATGATGTAACAGCTGGGGGAAAAAAAAATCTTTTTAGCTGAAGTTGTAAAAGGTGAGCTTTGCTTCCCTTATACCTACTTAGCTGAACATATTCAGAATGAAATCAGCGACCCAGAGCAGACCTGAGTTTGCAAAAGGATCTCCGGTCATTTTGGGGCCACAGGGAGGTGGGGCAGGACAGGAAGGTTCTTGTGTGGCAGCGATGGGTCGTGCTCTACACACACACAAAGCAGTTGTACAGATGCTGAGAAGCCAATCCGAGGCTGCTCTCAGGTGTTGGAACAACTGCCTCGCTAAAAAAATAGCCCCAGCCACTGGAAAATCCCCGAGCAAGCACCCAAAATATCTAATCAGGTATGAAACAAGTGTATGAAATAAATACCCTCGATGTGGGCTGTTCTCAGACCTCCCGGCACTCTGCCCTGTGTTTCACTCACCGTCTGCGTAAGCAACACCCCCTGGAAGGATTCTCTTGACATAAACTCCATATTCTTCTCCAGTGAGTTCCTTGATGCCACCGATGACCTTAATGCCTGCAGGAGAAGTACAGCCCAAGACACAAAGACAGGAGGGTCAGAGTTTGCACAGGACACCTCCGAGGGATGCAGCCCCAACCCAAAATTCAGAATCATGGAACGGTTTGGGTTGGAAGAGACCTCAGAGCTCATCCCGTCCCACCCTGTGCCATGGCAGGGACACTTTCCACTAGCCCAGGGTGCTCCAAGCCCCGTCCAGCCTGGCCTCGGGCCCTCCCAGGGATCCAGGGGCAGCCACAGCTGCTCTGGGCACCATGTGCCAGGGCCTCCCCACACTCCCAGGGAACAATTCCTCCCCAATATCCCATCTATCCCTGCCCTCTGGCAGTGGGAAGCCACTCCCTGTGTCCTGTCCCTCCATCCCTTGTCCCCAGTCCCTCTCCAGCTCTCCTGGAGCCCCTTTAGGCCCTGGAAGGGGCTCTGAGGTCTCTCTGGAGCCTTCTCTTGTCCAGGTGAACAGCCCCAGCTCTCCCAGCCTGGCTCCAGAGCAGAGGGGCTCCAGCCCTTGGGGCATCTCCGTGGCCTCCTCTGGACTGGCTCCAGCAGGTCCAAGTTCATCACTGATGGGAAGGGGTCTGCTCCTGCTGCAGATCAAAACATTCCTGGTGACAAATGTTTCCCCCAGGAGACCCCTTCCCTGTGCACATCTGGACAAACCCCAGGGGCACCTCAGCCTTTGACACGGCCACCGATGGCAGAGGCACACTCCGGGAGTGGCCACTTCTGTCAGAGTTTGGCCTGGGAGGAGCAGCTGGGGTAGGAGCACAGAGGTGACCCCTGTCTACTCTCTGAACCACCCCCATAGCACAGCACAGCTCAGGTGCCCTGCAGCACCTTGGCACAGGGCTCCTGCTCCTCACAGCCACCCCTCCGGCCAGGGGACCCGGCCCTGATGGCCAGCGTAAGCTGGCCGGCAGGAAAAGGTCCAAGAGACTTATTTATCCAGGGCTCATTAAGTCCTCCTTCGAAGATCCAGGCTGTGGACAGAAGGATTAAAAAGCTTGGCTTTAATTAACAAATCTCCCCTGAGAGCTGCCGGTCAGGCACTTTGCTGTTCTGGACAGGAGGGCACGCTGGGGACAGGCAGTGCCACCGAGGGGCCAGCTCCAGCCTCTGCCTGCTGAGGGGCTGCTCCGAGCCCTGGAGAGGTCCTAGGCTGCAGGAGACACCTCCCTCCAGGGAAATAGGGCACGGCTCCTTCCCCGAAGCATGGGAACCCTTTCCGAAACAGGCGGGAGGGAAGCAGGTCCTGGATCAGGATCACTCGGGACACAGCGCTATTTCCATCCCTGTTTCCTTTCCTTTTATAACCCAAGCTCTGGTCTCAGGCACCTCACAGTTTTCATTTGCCTCTAAGGAAAGACTTTGTCTCTCAAGTCACCTTTATATTAAATTAGATGAAAACTAGATTATTACAGTTTCCCAGTTCATTCCTCTGTGCACCAATTGCTGCTTTTCCCAAGCTCCAAATCCCAGCCCTGTCTCAGTGCTGGAGTTTATTCCCTGGGCTTAATGCCTTAACCAGGCACTCTTGAGTAGCTGTTTTACTGCTGGAGCAGGGAACTCACAGCAGAACACCTCAGGAATGGGCACTACTGTGGTTCTCTGCTGCATTTTAGAAGAAATTCACTCAAATTGGAAATATTTCCCCTAAAAAAGGATCTATGAGCAGCAGGAGCCTCACCAAGGCACGGGTCAGGTCAGGCACCTGGGGACCAAAGTGGGGAGGAGATGCTGCAGCTGTGGGCAGAAGGTAAAACCTGCTCATGGCCAGGGATGCTCAGCTGGAAATTTCTCTGCTCCCTGGAGAGCCAGAGGATCCCTCAGCTGGGGCCTGCAGAGACAGCCCAGGGAACAGGGTCACACTTGGGATGGGCTTGAGAAACCCTGGCATGAGGGGTCCCTGCAGAGGTAAAGCCCCATCGGTTCCCCTGGATGGGGGAGAGACTGGAAGTCCAGCCCAGGCCGAGGGGATGACTCAGGAGGTCATCCTACATCCCTCTTCAGTCTGGAACACGAAGGAATTAGGAATGGTGAAGCACATCAGAAAAATCATATAAAAATCTGCACCTTGCAGAGGCTCTGCATCCCCAGCAGCCCAGCGTGGGCCTGTGCCGAGTTATCAAACCAATAATGACTCATTTCCCTTTTGTATCTGCAAATCAATTGTAATAATGCCTTAATATAGCTGATGGACCTCCAAATCCTCCTCTATCCCCAACGATGTCATGAGAAAATCCGATCTTGTTATTAAAATCGGTGATTACTCACAGCATTGCTCCAGACACACTCAAACTTGGATGGGGGCAGGAAAAATCCCCGAGTTTTAACTCCCTTGTTGGGAAAGCAGCTGGATGCTGCCAAGCTCTGCCCTCTACTCACACCCATCACCTCACCTAGAAGGGGATCTTGGTGCTGGTCCTGCCCCCCAAAACCCGCTGGAGAGTCCCCACTGGAGCAGGGAGGAGGGAAGGCTCACCCCTTCCAGGGCTCGGACCAAGCCAGGGGACAGCGGGTGACTGATGGCAGCAAACCTGAACCATCCAAGACTGTGGTGGCAGCATTCCTGGGATGATATTTCATTACATATTTTATAAACATTTACTTCAGTCAAATTTCTATTTGGGACCCGGTATATGTAAATAACAGCTCTTTAATTATCACAGCCTCAAAGTCCCAGTATAATGCTTATTAAGTCATACTTAGGGCCAGATAATCTAGCCTATTTTGGATCCCTCTATTTAATCTTTTCTTTCTGGCAGAAGTCCTGGAGCTGATGCCCACGTCCCTGTTTCTTTCTCTTTTGAAGAACAAAAATTTGCCAGGAAAACTCCAGATGGACTTAGAGGTAAGAATGACCAAGTGTGTATTTTCTTTAGGCTCTTAACAATCCCATAAATTTCTCCAAGACCCTCAAGCTTTTCTTGTGCTTCTAATCCCACTCCCACTAACTCCACAGTCGCAGTTCCCAGGCTATAATCTCACCTGCTCCTGGATCCGTGTCCCACAGGTCAGGGGGTGTCCTGGCTAATCTGGTTGTTTAGTCCAACTGGGATCATCCCGGGCGCATCCTGACCCCACTGGCTGCTGTGCCGGGCAGGGAGAGGGGCCGCCTGCTCTGTGCCTAAGCTGGCAATGTTCAATTACATTTTCCTTAATCCCCCTGTTGATCTTGCAGCCCCTGCCAGCTTTTTCTGTCTGGAGGAGGGGACAGATTGGAGGTGAATCACTCACTGCCGTGTCCTAAGCAGATGAAGGTCAAGATAATAGGATCTCGGTGTTTCTGAGAAATGCTCCTTAATCAGCACTTCCCTTTGATGGCTATTCTTTAATTCGAGGTTCAGGTTTGAGGAGCTGCCAGGTAACCCCTTTGAACTTCTGCTGAGGTTCACATGTGGGTTTCCACCTAAAGCCACAGAGCAACAGACCCGCGGCCAAATGCTGACCTGACACCGAGCAGTGATGCTGCTCCAAAGGAACTGCTGGGATAACGCCTGCATCCAGCCTGAGAGACTGCTGGGATAACGCCTGCATCCAGCCTGAGAGACTGCTGGGATAACGCCTGCATCCAGCCTGAGAGACTGCTGGGATAAGGCCTGCATCCAGCCTGAGAGACTGCTGGGATAACGCCTGCATCCAGCCTGAGAGACTGCGGGGATAACGCCTGCATCCAGCCTGAGAGACTGCTGGGATAACGCCTGCATCCAGCCTGAGAGACTGCTGGGATAAGGCCTGCATCCAGCCTGAGAGACTGCTGGGATAAGGCCTGCATCCAGCCTGAGAGACTCACAAAGGCAATTTCTTTTCCCAAATAAACCTACTCTGAGCAGCTGCACCTATGGCAGACAGGGATTCTGCATGCACCACTCATCAGAGAGGGATGATTAAGCTGCCAGAGGGCAGGGATGGATGGGATATTGGGAAGGAATTGTTCCCTGGGAGGGTGGAGAAGCCCTGGCACAGGGTGCCCAGAGAAGCCGTGGCTGCCCCTGGATCCCTGGCAGTGTCCAAGGCCAGTCCAGCCTGTCCAGCCTGGGCTAGTGGAAGGTGTCCCTGCCCATGGTGGTGGGGCGGGGGGGGGATGGGATGAGCTTTGAGGTCTCTTCCAACCCAAACCATTCCATGATTTCTGGAGGATGATCCAGTCTTGGGGGCTTCAAGCTTCGCAGGAGGGGATGAAGGCAGCTGATGATGGCATTAGAACATCCACATTATTGTAGCTTCCTCCAGCACATCACAATTTGCTGTAGAGGCTCTGCTAGACCCTGCAAAGACCCTCTGGCCACAGACTGGGGAAAAGGAGAGGAACTGGACCCAGTGAAGCGGCTCACAAAGGGCTGCCACATCTGTCACTTTTCCAGAGGTCAGTGATGGCCCTGTCAGGCTTTTGTGGGTCTCCACCTTTAACGAGCTAATCTAACCCAGCAGCTGAAATCCCATCAACTCAACCAAACCCACCTCTGGAGATTAAAATATCATATTCACCAAGCAAAGGCATTTCTCTGGGCTCCCGTGAACCTCATGACTGCAGGAAGAGTCAGCAAAGCCGTTCCCCCACAGCAGAAAGTCCTGGTACCCCAGAGCTGGAAAAAATCTATAATTAATCTCAGCTCTCAGGAAACCTGAACTCATTTCTCTGGTGACTCCTCAGGAGCTGTCCCAAATGGTCATTCAGGGATCTCACTGAGAGGTCCCAGCTGCCCTGTGGGAAGGTGGGCTGCACTCACAATTAAGAATTAAGGGAGAGACTGTGAAACCCTGATGCAGGATCACAGATTTTTATAAAGTCCATGGCAGAGCACCACCGGATGCACAGAAGTAAGAAGAAATGCTGTGCTGGATCCCTCCGGGCTGAGTGTCATGAACCTGGGACTTTCTTACGTTCTGATGGATGTGACCTTCTCTTTTCCTTTCTCTTTTCCCTTCTGTTGTGTGCTTTGAAGTTCAGAGCACTGTGGAAGGACACCTGACGCACGCAGTGCTCATTCCCTTCCCCGGGGGCCAAACTTCCCAAACACAGCTCATGCAGCCCAGTTCCCGTGAGACCTGCAGGAAGCACCTTCCATCACCCACTGGGATAGCTTTCCAGGGGAGAAGTCTGCAGCGGGGTGGGGGTGTGCTGGGGATTCAATTTATTTATTTATTTAACATTTTAATTGATTTCATCCAGAAAATCCTGAAAGGCCCTTCCCCCTCATCCTGCTCAGGGCAGGGGCTGTGGCCCTGGGCTCCTGCACAGCTCCCAGCACTGGTTGCCCACCAGCGCCATGGAATTAGCTGGGATTTTGACATTCTTTTGATGTTGCAGCAGCAGAAGGTGCAGAAGATGCTCGACACAGGCAGGTACGAGACACAAGAACCGGTGAGACACCAGACTTCACACAGAGAGGCACACCCTGGCACAGGCTCTGGGGACTGAGGGGACGTTGGAGGTATTGCAGCCCACCCTGCTGCCCCTGGAACTCACCCAGCCCGTTTGCACAGTCGTAGAAGTCGAAGCAGTGCACGGTCCGATCCATCCCGTACGGTCCCATGAGTGTCCTGCGGGAGACACGAGGAGCAGCTTCCAGTCACGGGCCAGGAAGAGCAGAGGCACAAGTGCCCAGCCAGCACACGCAGAGGCACAGTGTCCCTTCCACCACCAGACACTGCAGACACACAGGCTGAGGGACAGCCCCACTCCTGCACCCACATGGGCAAAAATCACCCCCGAGCCAGCCCCCCCGGAGTTTGCACAGATAAATGAGAGAATATGTACAGGGCTGAACATCATCCTTCCCACCCAGCAAATCTGATGGGCCTGTCTGTGATTCATTACCCCGGATTATCAGGGCTGGACAGCTGTGCAGCTCCTGGGAAATGAGATCAGAGCTCGGACCTGTGCTCTGGGAATAAACCAGTTTCACAAACACAGGCAGCCTGTAATGAAGACAGCCGGGCACAATCCACTCTCAAGGTTTTTAATGCAGGCAGAGGGTCTGGAAAAGGGGGTGCAAGAGCTACTGAGGTGGTCTGATGGGAGCTTTTCATCACAAGCCAGAGTAGGTGGAAGAGCATTACACACCTGAGATTCCCCCAAGCCAAGTAACTCCCCAAAACATCCCACGGCCTCCGCCTAAACACCCTTAGGCAAGGTCCTAAATGAATGACCCCAAAAACACCCCCGTGGATGCCAGACTCCAAACCTGGGACCACCAGCATTTCTTCTTAGGCTCCTCAGCATGGATGAACCCTGATGTGAGAAACCCCAACACAGATGTGCCAGGTGGGAAATCAGAGGTGAGGAGCTCCCAAAACTCCCCAGCATTTAAATTGCAAAAGAAAAGGTGTTTCCAAATCAGTATCAGGTCTCAGATCTGAACACAGATGAGGAGGAACAGCACCGTGGGAAACAAGAGGCTGCTCCAAATTCAGCGGGATGCAGGATAAGAATAACCTGCAGGGACTCCCCAGGAACCCAAAATAAAACTCAAAATATCAAGCTATCCTGCAAAGCCAGTAACTTCCACCTCTAAGGTTTGGACTGGAAGCATTTTCTCCCTGTTAAAAAATGCCCCTCCTTGCTATCCTTGCACTGTACTCCAGAATGAACAAACAACTGGCCACATCTGGCTATTGAAAAATGGAGTTCCAAGGCTGAAAAATGGAGCTCCAAGGCATCCCAGGAAGGCAGAGCAGCCCTGGGCCCAGGCTGGTTCAATCCCCTGCCTGGGATTTTCAGGGTATTTTGAGTAAATCACCAAAGAAATTCTGTGGGGCGAGCCCTGGGCGCTCAGGGTAGGCTGGAAGGCACCATACGGATGCAGTTCCAGTGGAGCAGATGCCTCCTTGATACGATCAACTCTTATCATCATCCCCTTGCGATCACCTCCTATCATCATCCCCGCTCCCAGGCACAGCTGCCCAGCAGCCCCGAGCTCTGCTAATGCCACAAACGCAAAAAAACCAACCAGCGATGCTGTCCTGGGCTCTTCCTGCTGTCCCTGCCTCCTAACCCCGCTCCTGGAGAAGCCACAGTGGAAGAACCTTGGCTGGAAGTGGAAGCCACGGGACCCCCAGGGCCCCCTCCCCATTCCCATGCCAGCTGGAGGAGGTTACCTGCTGATGATGATGGCTCCCTTGTAAAGGACAGAGACAACGGGCATCCTGCCGCTGGCGGCAGCCCGGCCCTGCCAGGCACCAGCCACTCTGATTTGGCAGGAATCCGTTAAAGTGATGGGAAAAAAAAAGGGGAAAAAAAAAAAAGAGGGAGGTCGGAGGGCATCACGTGGTCTCCCCGTATGCATGTTAATTCCACCCAACATTAACACAGATCGGCTCAAAATATCCCCAACTTTAGATTAAAGCTTACGCAAGCCGGAGCCTGCGCAGCCCATCCCAGCGCCTTCCTGAAGCGGTGGGGCCTAAGCTCGGCCAGCCCCGAGCAGGGCTTGGCCCTCGTCCTCAGCGCAACGTGGGAATTACTGGGATGCACCGTTGGGAATGGCCCCTCCAGGCATGAAGGGCAGCGCTTGGTGCGGGACGTGTGCGGTCACGTCCCTAAAGGATTAAAATCCGTAGCAAAGCTCTGGAAGCAATGACAGACTGCAGCACTTAGGGGGTTTAGGGTTGATGTTGATTCTTTTTTCTTTTAGCATCTTTTCCAGTCCACAGTATTTCCTTCTTGATGCAGAGCAAGTTCAGCTGTTCCCCTGCCTGCTGGGAGGTCAGAGCTGCCTTTGAACAGCCTCCTCCATCTCTATCTTGGTGCACATCATCCAGCTGGAGAAGAAGCAGGACCCCTGGCTTGTGGGTTGTGGGGATGGAGGGATGAAAAAAGATTATCCAAGGTTTGCCAGTGAATGGGAATGGACCTGGAACAACCCACCTTGGGGCTTGGCAGGAGCAGGGCTGCCATCCTGAGGGGAAAGATCTGGTGACCTTTCCTGAGGAGTGAAATGTACTCCCCCGGACCTGCAGGAGGACACGGGCCCTGCATCCCAACCAGCTCTGGGGGACATCTAAGGTCACAGGGAAGCTCTTGGCCCTGACTCCATCACCGGAGCCTGCAGGCTCCTGGCCAGGCCCCATTAGTGGCCCTTGACCTCATTAGCGGAGCGGTGGCTGCACCCGCTGTGGACGTGCCTGCCCGGCACTACGACTCCTTGCCAAAGCATTCCTTGACTCCAGTGCTGTTGGATATCACTGCTCCCATGTGTGAGCAACTGATTTCATCAGCAGGAGCTTCCCCGCTGGCCTTGCGTGAAGCCTCACTGGGCAAGCGCAAGGTGCTTCAAAACAACGGCAAACTGGAAAAGTTCTCCTGCATTTTGTCTTTTTTTTTTTTAAATTGGTTTCGTTTGAGTACATTCAGATGACATATAAAATCTGAGTAGATTTGACCTTCAGGTCACCAAAACTTTCCTAAAAATTAAATTATCTAGTTAAAAAAAAAAAAATTGGGTAAATAATGCCAACTAGACAAATGTAGATGCATCTGGTGATACACTGTGCACACCCCAGCACGGCAAGGTGTGCCCACACCTGGTTCATGCCCTTGCCAAGGCTTTGGCCAAACCAGTCTAAGCACGAGGGGTAGTACCTGGGGCCGTCTCCAAATCTGTTGGATGCTGCAGCCTTCAAGAGCCTCACAAACCTGCCCATCCCCTCAGCAACCCGACAGTAGGGAGATGCTCTTTCTCCTGCCATCCCACAGGAAATGACCAGGATGTGGAGAGCCAAAAATTAAGGCAGGAGGTTCCAACACCCGATGAGCACAGGCTCTGGCTCTCGGTGACTTGTTCAAGGCTGGCCAGGAGGTTTTGTGGCAGAACATGCACAGAAATTCAACGCTGGGGTGTGGAACCCTCCCTCTGTACCTGTTCTACAACGGGAGCTGTTCCTCACTAGGACATAGCTCCTTGTGGGGCAGGAGAGTCCGAGCACTGCGCCCAGCTTGGGGTGACCTTTTTGGGCACCCCTCACTCAGCAGCCTCCTGCCACTCACACTCAGGATCACACTCCAAGTCCCCCAATGCACCAATAACCATCCCGGTCAGAGGAGGAGACGTTTCCATCCCACCACCCAAACACCGCGTACAACCTTCCAGGATCCTTTGGGACTCTGCTAAAACATTGTCACCCAGTTGCTCTCTTGATTCAAGGGCTGGAGCCTTGGCTGGAATAAATCAAGGGTGCTGAAGGGAAGGGATTGCACAAGCACTGGAGGCAACAGCAACGAGATAAACCTGGCACAGATTTCCCAGAGAAGCTGCCCCATCCCTGGGAATCTCCAAGACCTGGTTGGACGGAGTCCATTCCCATGACAGGGAGTAGAATGAGATGATCTTTAAGGTCCCTTCCAACCGAAGCCATTCTGTGACTCTTTAAGGTCACTTCTTCGACCGGTTTCAGAGGGGCGGCAGGAAAGCTCACCAGAGTCAGGCCAACCCAAAACTTGCAGGAAAATGGGAATATTTTCCTGCCTGGCACTTCAGTAATTCCCCCACCCTGATTTCTGCATCTCAGGGAACAATTTCCAGACGCAGGGTTAAACAGATGTGTTTGGGGCTCAACACCTTCAATGTGAAGTCCTTCACCTGCCCAGCCTTGGGATTCCTGGTCCTTCCCCCTGGCTGAGATGTTGCAATAAACCACACGCTCGTCCACAAGCTGGTGAAATAAGTGAAAACCAAATCCAAGAGGCCCTCAGGGAAGAGGAGCAGTGCTCAGCTTCCAACTTTCTCTCCAAACACTCAGACCCTCATTTCCATCCTCCGAAACACACACTGACCTTGACAAAAGTATCAGACGCTGCTGCTGCTCCTGTTCATTAACGCCTCCCTTAGCAGAGGAGGTTTCAACAGAAACAATTCAGGAGATTTTCAGTAGTTTAAAACCTGGAATCGCATTCAGGGAGGATTTATAACCCCCCTGTGATCTGCCCAAGGGTCCCAGGCCTAATTTGTATAACCAGTGTTGAAGGCAAATATCCCATTGGCAAAGGGCCAGTGTTGTATGCTCAAGATCCTTATGGATCGTAGCATCTCCAAGTTAATCCAGGATCCTTATCCCAGGGAACTGCTGGTGAGCCTTCAGATTTTTAGATAAATGAGAGAATAGAAGGAGTATGAATTAAGAACAAAGTAACCCCATGGGGCTGGACAGCGGATAAACACATGCTTCACATGTTTGTCCACTTTTTCATTGACTGCTAGAAAAATGAGTTTAAAACGCATTGAAAAATTATGATTTTTTTTTCCAATGGAAAAATTATTTTTGCTTGAAAAAAAAATTTTTAATAGAAGTTGAGTGAAACTGTGTAAATCAGCTTTACTCAACACTACCATTTATAAGCAGGGATGGGTGAAACTGTAAATGGAATCAAAATAAGCCTTGGAACAGGAGCATAGTGTTAAAAATGCTGACAGCACAAGTCAGGTGCATTTCCAGTATATTTTTCTGAGAGATCATGAAGAGGAAATTGTGGGAGAGTGAAACTGGGAGTGCTGGGGAGAGGCACAGAAGCCACTGCCAAGAGGAAGCAGGGGAGAAGGTGGTGGTGATTTTTTCAATTTCAGAAAGAAGAGAGGGGAAGAGAACGGCTGAAACAAGTACAGCTAGTGGTGAAGTAATGAGAAAAAATAACTCAGGTCTGCCTCTCTCCTCCCTACCCAGCCAGCGAGCAAACAGAGCTGGGAACAGCTGGGCCACGAGGGGAGGGATGGGTTCAATGTCACTGGGGGTGCTGGCATCCCATGGCCAACATGTCCAGCAGAAAATGCAAGAGCCCCCGTAGGCAGGCATCACCCAAGGCTCATCTCTGGTGAAGCACTCTTCCATTTGAAGCTGAGAGCTCAGTGAGTGCTCCCCCAGCCAAAGAGCCCTTCCCAGACCGGCTGCTCAGGTGGGGTGTCCTGGGTAGCCCAAAATGTTGTTGTGTTCCATACCCCGCTGTGCCCAAAATGTGTTGTGTTGAGCCAAGACATGGAATCATCTCCAGGTCACATGAAGGCCACACAAGGAATGGAGCCCTTGGCCTCCTCTGTGATTCCGGCCCCAGCATCAAGGCTAAACCCAGGAACCAGGAGTGGGGAGCAGCTGAGCCAGGCATGGCCAGACCCCATGGGGGTTCCCAGATCCTGCAGCCGGCACCCCTGGGCAAGCCAGGAGCACGTCATCCCAAAAAGGGGACAGCCCCAGGAAGGATCCTGAGCTTGGCCAAGGGGAAGGGAAGGGAAGGGAAGNGGATCCTGAGCTTGGTCAATGGGAGGGGAAGGGAAGGGAAGGGAAGGGAAGGGAAGGCTGTGATGACAGCAGCATCCCTGAGCCCACAGGGAGCTTCCATGCACAGCTGAGAGGAGGAACAGGGTCTGAGTAGGTTTGTGTGGGTGGGAATTAGAGGTGGAAAGACATCCTGCTGTGGAAGTGAGATCTGTCTGAGGCCTTTCAGCTCCGGAAAGCGGCATTAAGAAGGTTGGAGGTGGAAGGGCTCACCCCAGCAGGGCACTAGGTCACGGTCTCTGCCATCATCCCACTGACTCCGGGAGCGGCAGTGGGAGCCACGGGCTGCCCAGGCAGCAGCAGGATCACTGGATCCTTATTGAGTTCACTTCATGACACAACAAAATTTAGCATAGGCTGCAGAGGCTTTTACATCTGATTAGAAAACAGAAAAATGCAACTGTGCTGCTGTCAGGGTCAGCTACAAAGCATTAGGGATAAATCAAAAAATCAATCAGCTGCTCTGGAGCTGGGAAGGAGCTGCCCGTGGTCCCAGTGCAGCCCATGGTGTTCCCATAGTAACACCCATGGAGTCGCTTCAGATGAGCTCAGGAGATCAGAGATGTTCACAGACAAGTCTGAACAGAAGAGGGAACAACCAATCATGGAATACCAGGTTGGAAGGGACCTCAAGGAGCACCTGGTGCAACCCTCCTTATCAAAAGCGCGGCGTAGACAAGACAGCCCGGCACCCTGCCCAGCTGAGGCTTGAAAGTGTCCAGCATTGGGGGATGCACCACTTCCCTGGGGAAGTGATTCCAAAGGCTGATTGTTCCCATTATGAAAAGTTTTCCTCTTGTGTCCAGCTGGAACCACCCCCGGAGTAACTTGCACCCAAAGGAACCATGGTGCCAGAATTCCTGGTGAAGGAAGCAGGCAGGTCCTGCAGGCAGCACTCAGGGATGGGCAATCCCGTGCTGCCATTGCAGCCCTGGGCTCAGCATCTCCCTGGGCACCCACCTGCAGGTGGGCAGAGGGTGGCAGCTGGTGAAGCCAGCCCTGGGTGGGTGACACTGCTCCTCCAAGCCTGTGGTCCTCGTCCCCACGAGCAGGGCTGCTAACCGTCCCACATCCCTGTGCCCACACCTTATGAGCACTTACCTCCTCCCGAGGTCCATGTGGACCCCAGGACTCCTTCAATCCCTTCCTCTGACCCCCTGCAGCTGCAGAGGTCACAGGGTGGCTCCTGGGGAGTGTTTCCCCCTCCCCACTCCTTCTGCTGGTGGGTCACCCCTCACTCCCACCTGAGCCACACCTGTAGATGGAGAGGTGAGGAGTATTCGGTGCCAGGGCAGTTTTCCAGTGCTTGTTCCCTCCTTCTGCTGGAGGATGGTGTCTGCACCTGGGGCTGATGCATACCCTCACTCCTCAGGGAGGAAGGCCCCTTCTCCCAGGACATCTGCACCCCCAGGCCACCAAGACCTCGGGCAGGTAGAAGTGTCACCTCTCGCTGCTGGCCAGGCTTTTCTGATCTTTCACCCCTTTCATCGCCCTCCTCTAAACTTCATCCCTATTTTCCAACATCTTTCTCAGCCAGTGGATTTCTTCAGCATGAGGGATTCTTCCCAATGAACCTTTGCTGCTTGAAAGTCAGATTTCTGCTGCCCATCACCTTCACTCCAGGCAGAGCAGGGCTTGCAGGAGGAAGCCGATGCCACCTGACAATTATGCATCAAGTCTACAGTGGTGGAGCATTTTCTGGAAATTCTTCTCACCCAGGGAGAAGATGGTCAATCCATGGGCACCTGCCTGGCAGACCTGCTCTTGGAGACTGCTGGGGCTTGAAGAGGTTAAACCATGACAAGGGGTCACAAGCCTTTTCCCATGGACATCAACACACAGCTCTCACTGTGCTGTTCCGAAAGGTTTTGGTGGGGGAAAAGGAAAAAAGAACCTCTTCAATTAGCCTGTCTTGCAGTAATTAGGGGAGACTGTTTAATGTAGAAGGGAGGTCAGGCTTGGTCTGTCAGAAGTTTTTAGGAAAGGTTTTTATGCCAGAGCCCAGCCGAGCTGAACAACCCCCAACATCTGCTCCAGCCCAAGCCTTGGATGCACCCACTGAGATGGGGATTAACACAAGCACACTCACATGGGAAAGCCCAAACAGGTGCCTTCGTTTTCACCCCAGCAGGTCCAAGGTGTGGTAACACCTCTCCCATAGGGAAGCCTTTCTACTTCCTCCTCCTCCTCACCTTCCCAGAGGGTGGGTGATCTGCTGCTCTGTTTGGGGCCTGGTCCTATGGCCCCAGTTTGGGTGTCAGCTGCTGTGAAGGGTTAACAGGATTATAAATCTCCCTGCCTGCCTAAATCCCCTGGGTTGTGGGATTGGACTGGTTCTAAAGTTAATAACAGGGACTGGTGGGGGCTGCAGGACCTGCTCTGCCGGCCTGGCCACCCTCTGTCCACCCCACTTTAATGGGAGAAACCCGAGAACCACTGCAGGAAATTCACCCAACTGAATCCATAAAAACAGAGATGCAGAGAGAGAGGTGAGGGAAATGGCTGCGTAGGGAAAGATGGGAAAACCCCATATTTTTGGGAAAGGTTTCAGAACATGTTGCTGAACTGGAAGCGCAGCTCTTGGGAAGAGCTTTGACCCATCCTTGAGCTGTGAACATCCCCGTGCTCCAACCCAGACCCCGGCACAAGTCATAAACGGGCAGCAAGAATCATTCCAAGAGGACTGGTGGAAGTGCCGGGCCAGTTTTGCACCTGGCCACGCCTGGCGAGGAGCCGGCAGCTGATCCAAACGCACCCGAAGCACACAGAGCGTGATCCAGCCACGAGACCTGCCCGGCACCGATGGCGCCTTCGGGGCTGTTTTACTTCCCGCTGGTTCTGGCAAAGCTCCTGCACAGAACCCACCACTGCAGAACTCCCCATGAGCTTCCAGCAGCCGCTCTCCGGGAGAGCCCCGTGAGGTCACAGCGGCATCATCACCGGGAGAAACCGGGAATGAGGGATGAGCCGCTGCTCCAGCCGCGGCAGTCACCGCCCCCTGCCCTGATGCTGTCGGGTGAGGTTTTGCTGACGGCTCGTGTTTATTCTTTAAATTCCTATTTCAAACTCCAAAATTAATCAGCGGCAGAGCGGGGTCATCCTCATCGGAGTGCCTGGGAGGCGTTATCTCCCCGCCATCTGCTCGCCTCCCTCCGCCGCGTCCCGACGGAGCCGGCAGACAGCCGGACACTGGCCAGCACATCTGGCAGCCGTCACATGTGGGGGACAGTCCCCCTGGCCACCCCTGTCCTTCCCAACCGAACACAGCCCCGTGGACAAAGCCGAGGGAGGGTTCGACCCAAAATTCCAGTATATGAGCAGATTTGTGAGGTAGAAAACGGGGTTTGAGCATTTTTGCCTCGCAGGGGTGGGGCAGCAGGGCTTAGCAGCCCCGTGGAACCAGGGATGCCCAGGGGACCCCAGTGAGATGCTGCTCCCACTCACAGCCCACGGCCCCACAACATCAGCACTCACCTGCTGCTGCCCCAAACAAACCCCGCGCGGTCACGCCTGTCCTGCATCACCTCCTTCCGACCGGCGACTGATTCTGCCTTTTCTGCACCCAAAAGCAGCAGGGCAGCATCAACCCAGCAACTCAAGCCACCCTCTCGGCCGCAGTCACCCCGGGGTGCTGCCCTCGCCATCCTGCCTGCACCGCCCCGGGGGGCAGCCGCCCGCAGCCCCCCCAGCCCTCGCTCCAATGACCTACTTCAGCCGGAGACGCATCATGTCCCTAGCAGCGGCAGGGATCGCGGTCCCTGCTGGCTTCAGGGTGCCCTGGGCTCTCGGTCTCGGCTGGGGAGAAACCCAGGTCCGGCCAGCCCAAGAAAGCCTCCGCCAAACCGCTGGGTGGTCCCGAGACCCCGCCGGGGCCCACCGAGGCTCTGGCTCCGGCCCACTGACCCCCAGTTAATCGGCTAAAGCCGCACGCTCTGAACCCTGGCCCCGGGCAGAGCCGCGCTCCCGCCGGCCCTCTCTGCCCTACATAGGCATCTGCAGCGCCGGCCGTCACCTCCCGTCCCCTCCGCCGCCTTCCCCGCCCCCACCCGGTGCCCTGCTCCGCACCCACCCCGCTCCCCGGGCACCGGAACGGGGGGACAGGGCCCTTTCGGGAAGGTTTGGTCAAAGGGGAGAGCCCAGCACCGGAACTGCAGCAGGAGCACCCACAACTGCTCGCAGAGATTGTGGGTGCTTCCCCAGTTGCTGCCTGGAAAATAAATCCCCTTTCCCACCCCTGGCCGATTTCGGCCTCCCCCGTGAGCTGCTCCTGAAGGCGCCGTGGGACCCCTATCAGACCCTGCCCCCGGCAGAGGGGCCACCAAAATGAATCGAACCAAACCAGCCAAAAGCCACGGGGTCACTGAAGGCATCGCCATCCCCGGAGAAGGGACCCCAGGCTCCGAGGGATACCCGTTCCCGTTCCCGGTAGATGAGAGACATCCCGCCCCGCTCACCAGTAGATGAGTGACAGCCCATCGAAGCGCTCCAGGGGTCGTCCAGGGGGCTGCAGGTAGGACATCATCTGGGGCCGCCGGTCCCCCCGGGCCCTCAGGGCTGCCGTGGCCGGCTCCCGCTGCCCGGGGCCATGGGCTCCGAGTGCCCGCGGCTGGCAGGGCTGCCCGGCACGGCTCCCTGGCACGGCTCCCCGCCGCGGCGGCTGCAGCTAATCCCGGGCGGGCAAGCATGTGATCGCCCCTCTGCCGGCCCCCCAGCTAAAGCCTGCCGGGGGCTGCGGGGCCGCGGACCCTGCGCTGCGGCTGATCCCAACTAGCGGGGCCGAGCCACACGGCCACCACGGAACCACCACGGCAGCCAGCAAAGTGTCGCATCACCCGTGTGCCACCCGTCTGCCTATCCACCACAGCCCCGATTCAATAGACTGAGCGTTTATGTGGGCACAAGGACCCCTTCACTACCCTACCAGCGAGCCCCCCCTTCACCCTGCGCTTGCAGTGGCTGCTAATGATGGTTATAATCATTAATGGTGGTTATAATCCATGGTTAACCTGCCACCACAAACTATTTAATGGCAATTGTAGGCGTCTCTGACTTGCACCAAGCCTGGACTGTGGCAGCACTCGGAGCTCCCCTCCTCCCTGGCCACTGCAGGATAATATTTTTAATATATTATTTGTATGTGTGTATGTTACTTGTATATATTATTTATATTATATACAAATATATTATTTAATATGGGGCACAAGTCTTGCATTTGGGAATTTCCCCCCCCCCCCCCCCCTTTAAGGTTTTCTGACCCTACCCCAGCAACCAAATTATCCTTTAGTCTATTAGGAAAGCCCTGGGAGTGAGCGCTGGTGGGCAGATGGAAACTGTTGGAAGTGGGGTATTATCCTGGAATGTGAATTATCCGAAAGCAATGAGGCCACAGCTGGCCCAACCATGTTTGTCCGTATCCAGCTGTGGGTGAGATGGATGGACAGCAGGATGGACAGACAGGTCCCTGATTCGGGGCGGTGGAAAAGTCCCAAATGAGCATCAACCCACTGCATTTGGTGTATTTGGTTTCTCCCTCTCCCCATCAGTCATGAACCCAGGACAGCAGCCAGGACTGGCTGGGACCTGGGGATTAGGTGAGACCTGGGGATTACGAAATGCATCTGTCTGCATCTGGCGTGGCCTGGGAAAGCCACCAGCCTCACCAGGGCCAGCTCCTGTGCTCATTGCTCCCCCCAGCTCCAGGTAATGCTGGCATCATGGAATATCCTGAGTGGGAAGGGTCCATTGGGATCATCGAGTCCAGCTCCTGGCCCTGCCCAGACACCTCAACAATCCCACCCTGGGCATCCCTGGCAGTGCTGTCCAAACGCTCCTGGAGCTCTGGCAGCCTCGGGGCCGTGCCCATTCCCTGGGGAGCCTGGGCAGTGCCCAGCACCCTCTGGGGGAAGAACCTTTGCCTGATCTCCAGCCTGACCCTGCCTTGGCCCAGCTCCAGCCGTTCCCTCAGGATGGGACACTCGGGGACCGGCTGAGGAGAACACTGAACAGCAGAGGTGGTGGTGCCTTGTCTGTCCCTGAGCTAGGGCCAGGGGTGTTGGGCCTGGCAGGGTTGGGAACTCAGTGGCAGCTGATGGCGTGTTCAGCCAGAGCACCCATGTGACACGAATGGGGACACCTGGATCCCCGGGGTGGGTATAGCTGCCCCAGCCCCTGTCACCCACGCTGTGACGAAGCGCAGGGAGGGCCTGGCCAGGCCCCGTGGCACCAGCAGCCGCCCAGGAGGCCGGGCTGTGCCCGGGGTGCTGCTGGAAGGCGCTGCTGCTGGGAGGAGAGGGGGAATTAAGGCTGATCCCCCTCGGCATCCTTTGCGAGTGACTGTGTAGGATGTGCCGGTGCCAAAACTCTTTTCACCTGTCGCCTCCCAGCCCGGTGACAGGTCCCCTGAGGAGGCACAGTCCTCCGCCCAGGACAGCCTCCACCACCTTGTCCCGATCCCCCTTCAGGGTGCAGCTCTGCTTTAGGGGCCAGCCCTGCAACGCAGCCCAGCCCAGGACCCCGATCTATCGGGGCACCCCATGGTGTGTTTGGGGTGCGTTTGGGGTGCACACCCTCCCCAGACCAGCGACCCCGAAGGGTGCTGGTGCGGGGAGAGCCGCCCTCTCCCGGGGCTGTCGCAACGCGGGCCCGGGCGGTGCCGGGTGTGAGCCCCGGGACTGGTTTGTGCCGCCGGGAGAGGACGGGCACTGGGTTTGCCGAAACCGCGGGGAGCGGGCGGGCGCGGGGTGCCGGGTGCCGCGGCCAGCTCAGGGCTGGGCCGGCCTCTCCCAGTCTCACCAGTCGGGATTGTCTAAGGCAGTGTCACCCCGCTCTGGGGCAGGACAGCACCCAGCAGCCGCGGGGACGGCAGGGCTGCCCTAAGCCTGCCCCGGTGCCGCTGGTCCAGCTCTGCAGAGGCACCTGGGGTACCGGGGCATCGCTTCCACCGCCCTCCCCTCAGCTGCCGGGAGCCTGCCGGGACACCCCCGTGGATGTGTCCCCCCCTCGCCTGCAGCCCTGGGGGTCACAGCATGCCCCGGGGCGGGCTCTGGGGTGAATCACCGCGGCGTGCTGCGGGGCCAGGCGCTGCCGTGCCTTTTCCCCCGCGAGTTTCCGCGCTGGAGGAAGCGGGGCATTATCTCCCTCGCCCATCGCAGGCAGCTGCCCCTGGGTACGCTCCAGCTGCATATTTACAGAGATGCAAACATCACACCCCGGAAATTCCCCGTCTTTACTTCACAGGCCAAAGCCTGCAGTGAAGGCCTGACCTTTTTCTTCCTCTCGATGTGTTCTGATGGACTGCGGCAGAGTGGTGCCAGCCGTGAGATGTCCTCGTCAGGACCATGGGTGCTCAGGGCTGCAGCACCGTGCCACTGAGGGGCAGAGGGGACACCAGAGGAGCTGTGGATACCCCTGGAAGTGTTCAGTGCCAGGTTGGACAGAGCTTGGGGCAGCCTGGTCTAGTGGAAGATGTCCCTGCCCTTGGCAGCAGGGCATGAGATGACCTTTAAGTCCCTTCCAGCCCAAACCACTCTATGATGATTTGATGACGATGATGATGACACCTGTGTGTCCCCACTGGGGATCTGAGACCCCATCCCTTCATGAGACAGGAGAATAAGCACGAAGAGAAGCTGCTGCTGTCTCGGATGCACATCGCGATCTTAAAACCCAGCCCAGCTGTGCGGTGCTCAGTGCCATTCCAAAAGCCACGGCTGGGGACACAGGACAGGGACCTGCCAGGGCGGGTGTGTCCCCCCCGGCCGCCCCCATCCCCTCCAGTTCGGTCCCCATGCCTCCCCAGTGCCTACTGTGTGCACCAGCAGCCCAAAGCCACCTCAGCGCCAGTGGCAGCCCAGCCCTTCTCCTCCGCACCGGGAGGATGAGGAAGAGCCAAACTTAATTTATTCTGTGCTGCATTTTCATGCCAAATGAGTCAGAGCACCGGCCTCTCTCAGCCTTTGTTTTGCTTGGCTGCCTGCACCCGCTTTCGCTCGGTGTTTGTTCAATATTAACTCCCTTCATGGTACTTGGGTTCTGACCAGCAAGTGCAGCAGAAAAAGCCACTTCCCTGCTGGGACAGGAGCTTTCCCATCCTTTGGCATCGGGAGCAATGCACTTGTTTTATTCCATTTATTTCTTACAGATTGAGGAGCCCTGAGCTTGGTCGTCTGAGCCACCACATCCCACCAGACCCATCTGAAGCCATCGGGGCTGGCAGGGGCTGCGGGCTGGCTGCTGATTTCAGGGCAAATCCAGCCCTCAAGGGAGCTGGGGGAGGTTTCACCCAGCACAGGATCAGTTAGGAACGAGCACGGCTACATTCCTGCGCACGTGGGAGCCGCCGGGAGGAAGCTGCAGCACGGAGGTGTTTCAGTGCCCTGCTTTCCTGCCGCACGAGCAGGGACTCCCTTCCCGCCCCAAACCCCTGCCACGGGGGCGAGCAGCTCAGCTGGGCCCTCCAGGGGCTGTCAAAAAGTCCCACCCAGAAAATAAATGACGTTTTGGCTCATCTGCTGCTGTTTGTGTTCCATCGGGCTTTTGGAAGAGATTTGCAAGTTGTTTTGCCTCAACCCCCCTCCATCAGAAGTCAAATCCAAAAATTCTTCATTGAGGAACACTGCTGAACAGCTGCCAGGGCTGATCATCTCCATGCCTGGCTCCTCTGCTCTGATGGGTCCCCAAAACCCGTGGGCACTGCCACGGCGCCTTTTGGGGCTCGCAGGGAAGGGGATGCCCCCACCCCACTGCTGCCTTGACTCAGCCAGCCCTGGTGCCACCCCGAATTACAGTGGGCTGTGTGGGACACAGTGGGATGGCCAAGCCTGTGGCACAGGTGCCAGCAGGGACTGAGACCCCCGGAGCAGCAGGGTCGGCCTCGGCCGGGCTGCTGGGGCTGGCGCGGAGTGAAGCAGGGCGTGAGATGTGAGAGAAGGGCTTGCCAGGGAAACGTCATCTCGTTGCATAAAACGTGCTCCTCTCCCGCTCCCCTCCCGCAGCAGCAGCAGCTCGAGAGCTTCTCACCCAGGTTAAGTCAATATTGCCACATTGCTGCCTCTG
The DNA here is from genome assembly GCA_013398015.1 of Oreocharis arfaki. NCBI lineage: Eukaryota > Metazoa > Chordata > Aves > Passeriformes > Paramythiidae > Oreocharis > Oreocharis arfaki. The sequence goes on from VZRR01011813.1 coordinate 110,922, forward strand.
TCGAGGTGCTCGGCCCAGTGGAAGGAGCTCCGTGGGTGTTTTAAGGGCTGGAAAGGAGCCAAGGAGACACATCTGGGTGGCAGTCCCGGTAGGGTGCAGCACCCTGGGGCTTGGCATCCTCCCACAAGCCCCCCCACTGCCCTGCAGTGGGGCCCACCCCTGCCTGGCAGCTCTCTGGGCACGGCGGGCTCCCGGCTGGCAGCACGGCCCCGCTGCTCCATGCTCAAGAGGCTCCAAGGAGCTGGTGGCACCGGGTCTGGATACCGGCACGGGGTGCGCCAGGCCTGGCAGCAGCAGGAGATGGGAGGGCATAGAGCACAGCAGAGACCAGCTCCATCACCAAAGCCACCAAAAGGCTCATTTGCAAAATAAATGCTTCAAAACCAAGCCTGGCAAGACCCCAGCCGAGGAGGGAACCTCAGTATGGGGTGTGCGGTGCTTTGGGCAGGCACCAGAGCCACAGCAAGAGCTGCCAGCACCCCCAAACCACAGCCCCGGGTCCCCAAAAGCTGTGTACCCTGTGTACAGAGGCTTTGTGCAGCGCCTCTGATCCCCAGCCAAGGTAAAGGCAGAGTACCTGGGCAGTTTACGTAAGACAGAGTTTTCCACTACACCGCAGTTTCTCTCCGCCTGGTGTTTCACCCAGCAGCTGCAATTTTGCTGCTCTCAAGGGCATTTGCACACAAAAATGAGCCATGCCAGAGATGCAGGGAGATTAGGAGGATTAAGGCTGCAGAAGTGGTGCAGGAAGAGATGGAAAGCAAACCCCTCTGGTAGGCAGAGGCATTTCATCCCTGAACCTCTGCTCACCTCCACACAAGATTAAAGGAGAGGGGCTCTGGGATGGTTCTGGAGGCTGGAAGAGGAGCAACCAGTCCTTTGAGCACCCAGAACATGTTGCTGCTAGAGATTGAGGGGGGATTCAAAAGCCCAAAAACCAGAAAGTGCTTCTAGTGATGAATAAAGACGTGCAGAACTTCACGCAGTGAAATAAAAGCAGTTGGACTGGGTTTGTCCCTTGCATCGGGCTCAGAGGGAGGATGGGGATGCAGGTGCTGCCTGGGCAGGTCGCACAGGGATGCTCACAGCCTCTGAAGGAACCACGGCATCTGCAAAATCCTCCTCCCAAAAAAGTAGGGGAAGGGGATGCCACCACCCCACTGCTGGCTTGGCCCACCCAGCCCTGGTGCCATCCCGAATGACTGTGTGGGGTGGGACGGTGGGTCTGCTCCTCGGCACGGGCAGGAGCCTGGCACTGATGCGAGGCCACGGCAGGGAGCGTGCCAGGCTCCAGGCACTGCCAGCCCACAGGGATCCACGGCTCTTGGGGAGCAGATGAGTGGTTCCTACCCAGGGGATTCTCCTAATCAATTTGGAAGTAAGAATGGAAGCTGGGCACTGTGAAGACAGAGCCACAGCCTCAGTTATGGTTAAAACGGAGCTGGTCCCATGGCTGGTAACAGGGAGAGCCCAGAAACGGCCCCAGCCAGAGCGGGGTCAGGCCCCAGCCCTGGTTCTGGCTCTCTGGGGGCTGCTGTGGGAGCGCTGCCGCTGCTGGGCTGCTCCAGCCTCACACCAGCACCCTCATCCGCCAGCAGGCTCCAAGTTACACCCCATGGAACTCAATCCCAGCAGGGCCCTGCCACCGCCACCGCCACCGCCACCAGATCCACCATCAGCACAACCTGGGGCTCCTGGGAGTGTTTTAAGTCCATTCCCACTTGCCAAAGGCTCCAAGGTGCTCGGCCGGATGAGGCCATGGGTGCACAAAGTGCTGCTGTTTTGGGGGGTGACAGCCCGGCCCCGAGTGGGTTCACGGCTCTGTGGGGCACTAGATGTGGGTTCCAGCCCCACAGCTCAGCCGGCTCCTGATCACCCAGAAGGGGATGGCAAAGCTGGGCAGCTGGGTCAGTGCCACAGAGCCTTCGGCAGGCTCAGCTCCCGCAGGGAAACGGCCTCTCACCCCCTGAAGGGGGCCGGGAGGGCAAACCACGGCAACTGCGATGGAGGAGACCCCACAGACACACAGAGAGAAACACACAGACAGACAGACAGACACACACACACACGCACACACTCACTTGCCTTGCGCTGTCGCAGTCTCCCCAAGCCCCAGGCAGGTGCAGCCGGACCCGGGTGGGAATGTCCGGCCGGCCCCGAGGGCTCTGCGCTCTTTAAGGGCGCCCCGGAGCGCAGGAGATCCGGCACACGCAGGGGATCGGGATCAATAGGTCACAGCGTGCACTGAGTTGCCCCCAGAACAAAAATCAGCAGAGGATTTGGGGCCGGTGGGGAAGCTACAATCAGGGCTTTAATCCTGCATGGGCACAAAATCCCAGGATAAAAATGCCCGAGCTGGTCCTAATTGCTGACTGCTGCGTGCCTGTGTGAGCAAAACCTCTTAGGCTGCGGGGGGCCTGGGGGAGGCGTCTCAGTGCCTCGTGGAGTCCTTTAGGTCGGAACAGATCTGTAAGATCATCAAGTCCAACCACTCCCCCAGCACCACCATATTCGCCACTGACACGTATCCCCATGTGCCACATCCACATGGCTTTTGTATCCTGCCGGGGATGGCGACCCCACCACTGCCCTGGGCAGCTGTGCCAGTGCCTGACCAGCCTTCCATTGAAGGAATTTTCCCAGTATCCAACCTAAACCTCTCCTGGCACAGCTTGAGGCCGTTCCCTCTCCTCCTGTCCCTGCTCCCTGAGCGCAGAGCCCGACCTCCCCCCCCACCGCCCCGGCTGCCCCTCCTGTCAGGGAGTTGTGCAGAGCCACAAGGTCCCCCCTGAGCCTCCTTTCCTCCAGGCTGAGCCCCTTTCCCAGCTCCCTCAGCCGCTCCTGGGGTTCCAGCTCCTCAGTGTCTGTCTCGTGAAAGGCCCAGAACTGTCCGCAGGACTGGAGGTGCCCAGAACCCGGCAAGAGTAGTGACGCTCCGAGCACCGGTCACCGCTAAGGTCAGAGACCGCCCGAGAGGAGCCGCAGCCCCTCCGTGACCGCCCCTTAGTGCCCAGCACGGCCCCGCTGAGCCCAGGGACCCCTCGAGCTGCTCCCCACCCGTGCCTTGACTCCTGGGGGGTGTCAGATTGACCCTGCACATCTGGGGGGGGGTCCAACCCTGCCGGAGGCCCCTCTCGGGCAGGGCTGGAGCCGGGAGCGAGGGGCTCCACCAAGGCCAGAGGAAGATGCTGCGGGGTGGGGAGGGGCGGGCCGGGCAGCGACGGGCAGGAGGCAGGAGGAGGCAGGAGGAGGCAGGAGGCAGGAGGAGGCAGAGGCGGTGCAGCCCCGTCCCGCCTCCCGGCGGGGCCCGGCCCGGTGGCGGCGCAGAGGCTGCGGGCGGCGGCGGGAACAGGCAGGAGGAGCGCGGCGGGCGCCGTGCGGGGACGCGATGCACTCGCTCTTCAGGAAACGCAACAAAGGGAAATACAGCCCCTCCGTGCAAAAGAAGAGGTGAGTGACCCGGCCCCAAGCAGGGCCGCTCCTCCCGGGAAGAGCAGAGCCGCCATCCCGGGGATCCCGTCCCGCAGCATCCCCCCCCGCTCCGCGCCGGGGCTTGGTGGAGCTGATCCCTCCCGAGGAACGGGAACTCTTCCGAGGAGTGGGAATCTCCCGAGGAGTGAGAATCCTCGAGGTATGAGAACCTCCCGAGGTGTGGAGGTGTGGGCACCCCCCGAGGTGTGGGCACCCTTAAGTGTGGGCACCCGCAGAGGAGTGGGAACCCTCCGAGGAGGGGGCATTCCCGAGGTGAGGAACGCTGAAGTGTGACATCCTCGAGGCGTGGGCACCCTCTGAGTGGTGGTAAAGCCCCTGACTAGTGGGAACTCCGATGTTTGCCCCCCGCGAAGTGTCAGCTCCTCCCCGAGCTGGGTCCGCATCTCCTGCGCCGGGTGTGGGCACAGAGCTTGCTTCTCCAGTTCCCCTCCCACCGCAGTAGCAGCAGCTCCGGCGAGCAGGCTACTTCGCTTCCCGGGTGTGTGCCGGGTTAGATCTTAGGAGAAAATAGCCTGGTTGTTCTCCACCTTGGCCCCTGTTCCCTCGGGACCAAAGATTTGGTCCAGCGTCGTTTCCTCGGCTATCTCTGACGGGATGGGGACGCGTTTCGCTTGTACTGGTTGTTGAGAAAAAAGAGAAAAAGCAGCAGCGTGTTGAGTGTGCCCTGTGAAAGGTCACTGATAAAAGGGAAAAGGCGTAAAAATCCCTCCCCGGGAAGGCTCAGCCTCTCGGGGCTGGACAGCGGACAGCCTCCAGCACCGGGATGTTTTTCCGAAGAGGAGTGTTGGGATTAATTCAGAAGTGCGTCCTGTGTTTCCCAGAGGAGCTGCAGGGGCTCTAGAGTGCTCCAGGATTCTGAGTGTTTCGAGAACTCAAAATCCAAGCCCGTGGCTTGTTCATCCCCTTCCATTCCTCCCTACGGGCACCAGCCCTGGCTGCACTCGGAGCAGCCGCCCTGGTCCCAAAAATCCTCCTTTGGGAAGGAGACTGGGGAGCCGGTGCACGGGCTGAGGCGCCTTCGAGGACCCGGAAAGGCACCAGTCAGCCCAGAAGGCGCCGACATTCTCCAAGCAGGGAGCCCCTGGCTGCTCCCTGCCCGCGGGAGCGGGGCTGTGGCCGTGGGAGGTGTTCCCCGCCAGGGGAGGCTCTGCCGGCTGCTGCCCTGGCACAGGGGATTTGCTGAGCTCCCTCTGTCGGGGCTGAGGCTCCAGCTCCAGCCCTGGGCAAGGCTCCCCCGGCAGCCCGGCTGGCTCGGCGGGGCCGCCCAGGCTCCGGCACCCAAAGCCCGGGGCACGTTCTGCTGCCAGATCCTGCCCCGGGGAGGGCAGGCAGGAGGAGACGGGGGTGGCACGGAGCCCTCTGAGGCTCCGCACCTCCCTGATGGCCCCGGCGTTGCCTTGGGTGAAGGACGGTGCCAATGCCCAGGCGCATTTCTGAGCTTCGGGGGTGTTGGGGGGCGGCTCGACAGTGAGAAACCCCGCGCCCGGGCTGGCAGGACTCCGAGAGCATCGGGATGCTGTGAAGCAGGAGGAGACAGACCTGCTGTGTGCGGGCTGCCCACCCTGGGGCCGTGGCCGGGATCACCTGCCACCCCTGGGTGCCCCGTGCCCTCACCAGCCGCCGGCGGATGGGCTCGGGAAAGAAGGAGCTTGCCTCTGCCGCCCTGCCTGGAGCCCAGCGGGCCTGGGCAGGTGCCAGAGCACCTCCGGAGGCTGCGGGCCAGGCTGAAACCTCTCTTTTTCTGGCTGGTGATGGCTGAGGAAGCAGCGCGGTGCTGTGCCCAGGGCCTCCCTCCCTCCCTTCCTGCTGTTCGTGCACACCTCGGGGAGAGCTGTGCTTATTAGCCCCAATTTGTTAATTCCTGCCTCGGAGTTTACAAACACCTGCGAATCCAGGGAACACTCCCGCCGTGTGGAAACAGCCCCACCATCAAGATGGGGAAGCCGGTGCCCGACCGGTTGAACAAGTCGCTGGAGGAGGATTGCGAAGAAGCGAGGAGCTCCTGCCCCGTCCCCTGCTCCAGGCACTGCCAGGCTCCCAGGCGGCTCCCGCCCAGCTCTGCTGCCAGGAAAACAGAGCAACACTCCTAAAATCAACCGTCCGCCCCCGCCGTCAGCGGGGACCGAGATTTCGACACCGCGTGAGCCCGGCCTCATCCCGCGGGGCTGCGCAGGGGCTGCACCTTGGGCAGGGCTCGGTGCCAGGGCGCTGCCCATGACCGAGCCTCCAGAGCACCGAGGGACAGGGCGAGAACACAGCACCGGTTTGGCAAGACTGAGGGGCACTGGAGCACGTCCTGTCAGCCCCGGGAGCCAGGGCCACAGGCCCTGAGTGAGGCAGGGGCTGCCCGGGGAACATCGGCCGGCAGCAGGACAGAGCCTGGAAAGGAGCCGTGGGAGTCTTGGTGCCTTCCTCAGCCTCGGGACAATGCCCGGCCAGGATGGGAACATCTGGATGAGCAGCATTGGCACCCAAGGCAAGTGTTGCTCTCTCCCCATGAACAGCTCTTTGTCCCCCCGGATGTGACACCCCACCCCAAAATGGCCCTCAGCCTCCCAGCCAGCAGCACCAGGGTCGAAGGCTTTCCTTAGGAGCATCTGCTGCAACTCTGTGGTCTGCCTGGGCTCGTGGGCTGCAGGCTCTGTAGCCATCCCCATCCAGCCCTGGGCATCTCTCTGCCTTGGCCAGGGATCCTGGAGGATGATGGTGACATTTCTTTTGTCTCATGGGCTTGGTTGCTTTATTCTGCTCTCACCCCAGTGCCGTAAGGCCCTGGCAGTTCAGCCATGACCACTGAGCTGTCCTATGGATGTGTGTGCCTGGAAGGGAAGGCACAGGCCTTGAACAGAGCCGTAGCGTGAGGGAAAATCATCAGCCTCCTTCCACATCGTCTTCCTCAAACACTTGCCATGCTTAGAAAACAGGAGCTTGACTTCTTCTTTGGATCGTCCAGGCTTGGCAGGTAGAAAATAGTGAGGGTGGGGAGGCCCTGGCACAGGGTGCCCAGAGAAGCTGTGGCTGCTCCTGGATCCCTGGCAGTGTCCAAGGCCAGGCTGGACGGGGCTTGGAGCAGCCTGGGACAGTGGAAGGTGTCCCTGCCCATCTAATTTAAACCATTTGATAATTTTATGATAAAAACCAGTTCAGCTTTCACAGCTGCTGCTGAAACTCTCCCTCCTGCCAGCAGGAAAGTTGTTCATCCTTGGGGTCCTCAGGGTGAGAGCACCCACCCAGGAGCACTCCCGGCCCCGGAGACCCTTACCAGTGTCACTGCCCATGTGAGAGGGGTGCAGGCAGCCGGGCCAGCTCTGCCTGCAGGGCTGGCACCCATTTCCAGAGGCTGTTTGGGAGGGCTGGAGTCAGCAGGAGGCCCAGACAGCAGGTGAGTCAGGACCTGCTCTGTGCTGGGGGTGGAGCGAGCCTCCCATGGCCCTCCCTGTTTCTGCTCTCATTTCCATGCACATTACAGTAAAACATCACCATTCCTGTGAGGGAAGATAAATGCAACTGGAACAGGCTGGGCTGAGCACAGCAACCCTGCTGTCCAGCTACACCCTGACATGGGCAGCTGGACAGAACTCTGCTCTGAGTTTTCAGCCAGATCCTAATCTCTCCCACACCTGAATCACCGTAGCCAGAGCCCAGCCCTTGTGCCCTCTACCCTGCCTCAGTTTCACTCCAGAGTCATTAAAAGCAGCATGAGAGAATTTCATGCAGTGGGAGCTGTGGCTCAGGGAGCTTTAGGGACGTTTACAGCTCAGTGCTGGGGCCTTTGGGAGGATTCGTGCAGTTCAATCCCTCCTGAAGTGTAGCCTCCAGCAGCAGGGCTGACATGGGAGAGTTTTTGATGAAATCTGTATAAATGGACATTGCGTGGGGATGGAATTGAGAGCAGCAGTGGGTGGGCACTGCCTGGTGTGCTGATTGTCCACCCCAGTGGTGGGATGCAGTGAGCAGGACCAGGATTTGTGCTCAGACCCCATCCTCAGCCAACTCCCCTGTGCCTGGCCAAGCCTCTGTCCAACCCCTCCCCTGTCCCAAGAGAAGCCTCTGGGATGGGAAGGTTTCCTGACAGGAGAGCAGCATCCTTGAGCAGGACAGAGCCCTTCCCATTAACCCTCCCAGCAAGGATCAGGTTCATGGCACAAGCTCCCAGCAGGAGCCTTCCCAGGGGCCTCGGTCAGCTGGAGCAGCTAAAACTTCAGGAGTGTCTGAACCCCTCCTTGTCTGGAAAAAAGGAAACCTGAGAAATCAAAGTGATTTTCTACCACCTGCCAGCAAGCACGAGACCTCAGGACATCCTGGAGATACTGATCTCGGGGAGGTTTGCTCCCAAAAACTGCTCTTACCAGTGAGGGTGGAACCTAATGAGAAGAGAGAAAGAAGATGCAATAGGGGAAAAAAGTCCCGTTTTCAGCAGCAAAGTTTTTGTGTCACAATAATTATCATCATGTTTGTCTGTTGAGAACCTCTCTTAATAAAAATCCCCAACAAATCACAACTAAAATACAAAGAAAAATCACCAAAACCCTAAGAAAACAGAAGAAAGAAAAACCTGAACCCTAAAAAAGCCCCCTAAGCCTTCAGAAATACCCGAACTCCTTTGAAACAAAGGTCCTGAGGTCAGAATTGTGGTACATGGGTGAAATGCTGTCTGTCATGGAGCAGCTGCTTCTCCTGGCCCTCCAGCTGGGAGAAACCCCAAAAACCCCTCCCGTTCCCCATGGGAATGACCCGGGGTCCTTTACCCCAGCCAGGCAATGGCAGTTACAAAAACAACTCTTCTGCCAAGCACGGCTTTCCACGAGAGAGATCATTTTTTCCTTCCCAACCAGAGAATGTTCGAGTTCTCCAGAAATGGCAAAGCCAGTTTTTCCAGGCTTTTATTATTTTTTTTAAATCTCTCAAACAAAGCCTTATCTATCCCAGCAGAGGAGCTCTGCATTCCTCCCGTGCTGCAGCCTCGCAGGGGCCGTGCCCTGGGCACCTTTGCTCCTGGCTCTGCTCAGCCCCGTGCGTGCTGCCCATCCCAGCCGGGCTCTAGCCAAATCCTGCCCTTCTCCCTCCTC
>VZRR01011832.1:0-14529 GCA_013398015.1 Oreocharis arfaki
CCCATCCCTGCTCTCATGCAAGGAAAGCAGGAGGAGAGATCCTGGTTCTTAGCCCTGAGCTGGAGCTGGTGCTGCAGAGGGGAAGGAACAATGGCTGCTTACAGTCCCAGAGCTCCCCATTCCTTATCCTGTATCCCACCATCCCATACCCCACCATCTCGTATCCCACCATCTCGTATCCCACCATCTCCTATCCCACCATCCCACATCCCACCATCCCACATCCCACCATCCCAAACCCCACCATCCCAAACCCCACCATCCCATACCCCACCAGCCCAGTGCTACCAGCCTGTAGTTCCCCATTCCTTGTCCTGCCATCCCATACCCCCATCCCACAGCTCCCATCCCACCAAGACACAGGTGAGAGCTGCCTCCCCCAGTGCAGGCCAGGGAGGCACTGAGAGCACCCCAAGCACAGAGCCGGAGCACGGAGCAAACTTCACCTTCTCGGAAACATTCCTGGGAGCTTTTCCTCTGGCTCTGGCTGCTCCGAGCAGCGAGCGGTGAGTGCTCCTCTCCGAAAGCCTCACTAATGATTTTGGGCAGCTAAGCCAGGCCTGGATTTGGGATGTGGCTGTACCATCCCAGCTGTCTGCACGCGGATTTAAACCTGATCCGTGTGGAACAGCGGCAGCTCCAGCACTGCCTCCAGACAAAAGTCCTGATTATTCCCTCTTCCTGACAAAGCTGGCTGTGTCCAAAGGCTCCCAGGCACCGTGCTCCCTGTTCCCACTGGAATAGCTGCACGTGGGCGCTGACATTACGAACTCTTCCCTCCATGGACACGCTCAGGTCACGCCAGGCCGTGACCGATGTTTCGGCAGCGGCGGTGGCTGCATCCGGCCAGGACAGAGGTGTAGGGACAGGGAGAGTGATGGGAATGTCTGTCCTGCCAGCTCCCACCCTCCCCCGTTTGGGGAGAGAAGAGAAATCCAGGACGAAGAATCACGGCATCACAGAATGGTTTGGGATGGAAGGGACCCTAAAGCCCATCCGTGGGTGGGGTCACCTTCCACAGACCAGGTTGCTCCAATCCTTCAACATTTCCAGGGATGATATGTGGGAAAGGAAGGGAAATCCTGGGAAATCCTGGCCCAGCCAGGTCAGTGTTGACCACAGACTCCTTCAGAGGGACTCTGTGGAGCCTGTTCCCCATGGCTCTGCAGGATCATGCGTGTCCCAGTGGAGCCCTGCGGAGCCCTGCGTGGCCGCTTTGAGGCGGGAGGGGAAGGAGCAAAGTGAGGGAGCTGCGGAGAGCTGCAGCCGGAGGAAACGCCGGACCGTGTCCCCACAGCCCCTCACACGGACCCGCACCCGGGGTGGGGGTGGCACCCTGGGGTGGCAGCGCCTCGGGAAGGGCCATTAGTGAGGGAATTGGGTTTCTGCCCTCGCCGTGGAGAAAAGCGCCGCGGAGCAGCCCCTGACCCCCAAAGCCCGGCCCAGCCGTGAAACCCGAGCCCAGGCCGAGGACAGCTCGCAGTTAATCGCTTCCAATCCCGGCCTAAGGAAGTGGCAATTAAGGAGTTCGTTAGTGATAGAAAGAGCTCCTGTGCTGCCCTGACACCTTCAGCTCCCGAGCTGCTCCAGCACCTGGCTGCGGAGCCAGGAGAGGCTTCGGAAGCGGCTCTGTCAGTGGGACGCAGCATCCCTGCAGCATCCTTGTTGGAACGTGGGCTCCTCTCGTGCGATCCTGCAGGATGGGAACAGCACAGCTCTGCCAGCAGCAGCTCCCCGGGGTATTCCCACCTTTCCCTTCTGAGCCCGTCTATCCTCGGGGCTGCGCTTCCAAGGACACGGCAGCTGGGACGCCGAGGAAAGGGAACATGTGGAGGCAGAGTGCTGGGAAGGGATCCGGGAGCGCTGGGGGAGGAATTCCTCCCCGCGATGGATGAGGGTTTTAGACTCAGATCATCGCAGGAGCTCCAACAAGCACAGCTCCGGCTGCGGTTTGGAGCGGGGCCCCGCGGAGCTGCAGCATTAACACCCACAGCCCCTTCCCGCTTGGAATGCCTGCCCATCCGCACGGCTCCCTGCAAGGAGGCACAAGGGCCTTCCCAGCTGCAGGGAGCTGCCCCGGATAAACACCCGACAGCTGGAGCAGAGAGAAATGGAGCTGCTTCTCCAACTGCCAGCACGAGCCAATCCATCACGCTGGTCCTGGCACCTCTCCTCGGAAGGGAATCAAAGGGCTCCTTAGTGAGAAGGGATGGAATGACAGGTAGAAAGGCCAGAGGATAAATCCTGCTGCCTACTGGGACTGTTAAATATTAGGAGAGATTAGTGTCTGACAGGGGAGAGTAGGGCAGCAGCTCTGCTAAACAGCCAGAGAAATGCGTGGAATTCCGGCTCCTTTGTCAGTGGCAACTGCACAACACTCGGGGTGGAATAAAAGGAAGAAGAAAAAAAAATACCTTTCCCTGATTTAGATTAAGGAAGGAGCCTGAGCAGGAGCCTGGACCTCACCCAGCCCTTCCCGGGGCAGCGCAGGAAAGGGGGAGCTGGGAGGGGATGCTGGGAGAGGGTTTGGAGCCGGAGCATCCGCTCCCAATCCTGCTCCGGCACAGCCCCTGCCTCAGGCACAGCCCCTCCGCGGGGCACCCGGCTGGGAAGGTGTGACAAAGAGGGGAGAAGGGAAGTGATGGAGTCACCGTGGAAGCGCTCAAACACTTGTGGATGCGGCAGCTGGGGACGTGGGTCAGTGGGGGCCTTGGCAGTGCAGGGGGAACAGTTGGGCTCGATGGGCTCAGAGGGCTTTTCCAGCCTAAACCGCGATTCCGTGATTTTCCTTTCCCCATCTGGGCAGCAGAGCTGGCTGTAGGGAGGGGTGTGCTGGAGGAGGAGGGTCTGGCTGGGATCAGCAGGTCAATCCAGCTCAGGCAGATTATCCCAAATGATAGTTCCCATTTCCTTGCTAAGGCGTCCTAAAGCACTTTGCTCTGCCCAGCAAAGGCTGTGATGGGGCTTAAAATATTAAAAAATTGGCCAATTTTCATAGTTTCCATGTCTGGCACGTCAGGCCTTATTAACCAGGAGAAAAGCCGCTGTGTCAGGGACAGGTGAGTGGGAGAGGGCGTGCAGGGCTGCCCGTGGATCCGTGGCCGGGCAGGGATGAGCTCCATGAGGAGCAGAGGGACTCCCCACTCCACACGGGTGCAGAGTCCTGGGCTGAGGCAGGACACAGCCAAGAGGGGCCAGACTGTCAAATCCAGCCCCATCCTAAGCTGAAATTCTGAAATTTGTCAGCCTCCCATCTTGAACCAGTTAAGTTTCCTCCCTCAATTACCCCGCTGGAAAGCGATTTTATAAACTCCCTCATCTGATGATTGGGAGAAACCTCCTTCAATTTTCAACTGACATTTATGCACGACAGGTTTCTACCAACTCGTGCTCGTGCCAACAGTGTCCTTCCAGAGTTCCTCGCATTCCTGGGTGTTTCCTCTTCCATGTCTTTCCAGGCAGCAATCAGAACCATCTCAGCCTCTGATTTCTCTCTAGACTACACAAGCACAGCTTTTCCAGGACCGCTCGTCCTGTCTGTGCCCGCTAAACCACATTTGCTCCTCAATTTGGGAAAAAAAAAAAATCCACGGAGGACTTATGTCAGCCTCAGGAAATTTCATCCCAGCTCTTTATTTGCAATAAAAAAATCCCAAGTCCGTTGGCCTAAATAGTCCTTTCTATCCAGAAATCCATGATACCCACTGTCCTTCCCAGGAATATCCAGTGCAGGATGGGAGCCGAGTAGATCAACCAGGGGCAGAGTCTGGATCCAGTAAGATCCCAGGGTTGAGCCAGAATTTAGCCCATCCATCCTGGAGTAACCCGGATCACCAGAAGGAAAACTGCCATGGAAATGATCCCCCCTGCCCTGAAGCCGGGCTGAGAGAGCTGGGGGTGCTCACCTGGAGAAGAGGAAGCTCCAGTGAGATCTCAGAGCCCCTTCCAGTGCCCAAAGGAGCTCCAGGAGAGCTGGAAAGGGACTTGGGACAAGGGATGGAGGGACAGAACAGAGGGAATGGCTTCCCACCGCCAGACGGCAGGGCTGGATGGGATATTGGGAAGGAATTCCTGGCTGTGAGGGTGCTGAGGCCCTGGCACAGGGTGCCCAGAGAAGCTGTGGCTGCCCCTGGATCCCTGGGAGTGTCCAAGGCCAGGTCCGTGTCCCTTCCCAGCCCAGGAGCCGCCGGAAGCAGCAGGAAGGCTGCAGAAAGCCTGGCCCCATTCCAGCCCGGTCCCGGCAAGGATGTGCTTTGTGACTGGGATTTCTCAGTGCTTACAGAGCCCAGAGCAGGGCGATTCACGGACAAAGAGCAGCTTTTCCAAGCCCTCCATCCCTGGCTCGGTGGCTGAGTCCCAGTGAGGGAGCAGGTAAAGCAAACCCTGCCAGCAGCAGCCGCAGTGGGGGCTCAGCGCCGGGCTGGCAGTGCCCCATCCCCGCCTCTGGCATCGCCAGCGTTATCTTTGGATGCAAAACCAGGGGAAAATTGAGTGCTTGAAAGAGGACGGGCTCTCCTGGGTCAAATTAGTCATTCCTCGTTAGAAAAGCCCCGCTGGTTTCTTTGTTTCTCTCGCTCTCCAGTGGACCCGGATAAATACATTTGTAATTCTCCGAGTCCCACTGAATAGGAGACCGGCAAGGTGAGAATATTAAAGCTGCAGATTATCAAGTGCTTCCCAGGAACTGAGATTCCAGTGGAGGAATGACGGGGAGGAAGGCTGGGGTTGAACTGCAGAGCGGGGAGAAGCTGGGGAAGAGAGTGGGGGACGCAGGGGAAGGAGGAAGAGGAGGATGGAGGGGGAAATGCCACAGGAGGGAAGGCTGGAGAAAACGGAGAGGGGAGAAGGCTCAGGAGGAGAGGAGAAGGGGGAGAGCCGGGCTGCGAGGAGGTTTGGCAGCTGCTCAGTGTGCCGCATTTCAATATTTAATGACTCCAAAATACAGCCATTAACATGTCAGAGGCAGAGGGAAATGGCCTGGCTTTTCCCCGGGCCCTGATGGCTTTGAAGAACAAATGCCATCTAAAAAGGAGGCTTTTAGAGCGTTTTGGCCGGGCCTGCTGCCGGCCCCCTCCCTTCAGGGCAGCGCTTCCCTCCGGGAGAGCCGGGGGTCGCATCCATTTGGTTTGGCTGGCATTGTCCATTTCATTTCCCCCCCGAGTCTCGCTCTCTCCGGGATCCTCCCGCTCGCAGCACGGCCCTGCGACACCAGGAGCGTTCTGCTCCTTGCTCCCAACATCCCCCGGCAAACGGATTTGCATCAGGTGCAGACAGTGACAAACTTGGAGCTGTTTTTCCCAATTTCAGCTGCTCCATTTCCCTCCTGCCGCGGTGATTCGCCTTGCTGCTCTCTCTGCCTTCTCTGCAGGTGTTCCTTGCTCTGCGTCTTCTCGTCCTCTTGCGCTGCCCGGGAGACACAGAGGGAGAAGCAAAGAAAAAAGGTCAAGGGAAGGACTGAATGGTCCATCCCTGGAAGTGCCCCAGGCCAGGCTGGACGGGGCTTGGAGCAGCCTGGGATAGCGGAAGGTGTCCCTGGGGGTGGAATGAGATGGGGTTTAAGGTCCCTTCCAAGCCAAACCATTCCATGATTCCACAGTGCTGGTCCTTGTCACCATTGCTTCTGGCACCGCAGGGAACGTGGAGGCAGTGCCAGGTGCCAGCTCCAGGGCGTCTTTCCCTGCAAAAATAAATGCAAAAATACATGACAGCCTGGAGAGTGAAATAAGGAAGGAGGTGGCTGTGCCAACCCTGTGGACAAGGGTCAGGTCGCTCCCATTTAGCTCATTAGGAAGCATCAGGCTGTGCAAATTGAGTGTGGAAGTGGGGATGGAACAGCTCCGGTTTGGATGGGGAAGTTGTTGGATCCCACAAACGATCCCTAGGAAATGCTGAGATAGGGACAAGGGCATCAGGGAAGAGCCACTGTACCCACATCCTCCAGGTGCTGCTGACCCGGAGCCGTGTTCCCCCTGTGCTGGCAGCAGAGCCACCCTGTCCCCAGGGGCCGCTGGCTCCAACCCCAGTGTCCCAGTCCCCGGGCACTCTGCAGGTCCCCACAATCTGGGCTCAGCCTCGCCCAGCCAGGACTCACCCAGCACAGCCCAGCCACAGCAGAAATCCGTGCTCCAGGTGGGAGCAGGGAATGAGCCCCTCTCAGAGGGCAGAGGGAAGCGCTCCCACCTCCCCCTTCCCCACCCACAGCTTTGTATCCCCCCTGCGCTGAGCCGACATTTTCTGATGCAGCTGGAAGCCTCGGAACAACTTCCGAGGGTTGTTCTCACAGCATTCTTGCCCTGCTCAAACACGGCAGTGAAAGGAGACTTGGGAGAGAAACTTCCTGGCTGGAGAGCCCTTCGCATCCTCATTGACCTCGAGGCTTCCAGAAAGCTGAGGGGTCTCTGAGGGAACCCACCGCTGGTGCCTGGCAGGCCGCAGACGGATGGATAATGGGATCTTTGCACCTCGGAGAGGATTTCATCACTCAGCCTTAGCCCAAATCCATATTCATCATCTATGGATTTCTTTTTAATGGATAAAATGTCTTCTTTTGAAAGAGCAGCCCCACTGCTGATGGCACAAACAGCTGTGCAGGGAAATCGCGTCAGAGCAAACCCAGGCAATCTCCCTCCCCGAGCTTCCAGGGAATCTAACAGCTTTTGACTTCCAAAATAACCCTGAACGCAAAGGAATTTCAAAGAGGAGACAGAAAACCTCCCCCGTCTGCTCAACCACATCAGCCGGGCAGCCTTCCCACGCCTCTTCCCAGCCTTCCTGCCCCTCTTCCACGGGTCAGGCTCAGGCACTTCACCACCATCCCTCTGGAGAAGGTGGGATGGATGCTCCTGTGCCGGGCAGGGAGAGCTGCTCCTTTCCCCGAGCACTTGACTCCAAGTCAGCTTCCCAAGTTCACCCCAGAGCAGGAATTCCTGCATCCTCCCGCCACCATCCCCGGCGAACCCTTATTGAGCTTGACATGTGTTGTTCTATTCCTGATGGATCCCGGCCACTGGAATATCCATCTGAAAATCAAATAAAATAGCCAAGCCCCCTGCGTGCTGCATATTTTATGGGCTGCTCCCTGACTTCCATTGTTTCCCATTGTTTAGACTATTAGTCAGAACAATTTGTCATCCTACCCCTGCTGCCTGCTGGGATTCTGGGATTCGGCACGTTCGGGAGACGGAGCCTGCGCTCCTGCCACGCTGGGCTTCAGGACAGCCCGAACCCCCGCACGCCGCGGCGTGGGGGCAGGAGATCTGCAGTGGGGCTCGTTCCCTATCCCCCAAAACTCGCAGGCTGAGAAGAACAAGCACTGGGGGCTCCGGGGCAAGAGGTGAGGGAGGAAGAGGCTGAGGACTGCGGGCAGAGCCGGCTGTGGAGAGGGTTTTTCTGGGGCTGCCAAGCTCCCGGTGCTGCAGGAGCTCCCGTCAGCTCCATTTCTCACTCCCGTCTCGGGATGCGAGCCCGGAGAGCAGCGGTGCCTGCAGAGCAGGAGGCAGCTCTGCTGGCTGCAGGCAGGAGCTCAGCCCAGGCAAAGGAGCTTCTGTTCCCATTCCTGCTCCGATCCCTCCAGGAGCTCCTCGCATTATAAACACCTCCTCGGGACCCGGTGATTGCTTCGGCTGCTGGGATTTTGCCTGCCCTGGCAGCTCCATGGCGGAGTCAGGAGCGGGAGGGCCGGCTCAGGCTCGGAGGGAGCAGCAGCAGGGAGCTGGAGCCTGCAAATCAAGGGGATGAGTTGTCCCATCCTGCTCCAGTCCTCTCCTGAGGAGCCAAGGAGATTTCCGTGCTTGCTCCACTCCCAGCGGAGGCACTGGGAGTCCCCACAGCTCACCAGGGCAGCCAATCCCCCTGCCAAAGGCCAGCTCTCCACTCCCAGTTGTCTCAGGACTGTCTCCAGCCTGGCCCCAAGCCCACGTGGCTGCCGGACCCTCTGACCTCCCACCTCTCCCTGTTCTCCGGGCCGGGCTGAGCAGCCAGGGGCAGAACTCACAGCTGCTTTTCATCCAGGCACCGAAACCTCCTCCCAGATTTTTCCTGCCCTTTATGATGCTCGTCGCTGCCTCAGCCCTGCCCATCCTGGTGGCACCTGGCAGCCAGGGGTGTTTGACAGAACCCGTCTGCTGCCCCTGACCTTTGCCTGCCCATGTGTCCCAGCGTGTGGAGCTGCTCTGGGAGTGCCCTCTCCATCCCTGGGAACCAGCTGGGGCTGCCCCATCCCTGGAAGCATTCCAGGCAAGGTTGGACAGCGCTCGGAGCAACCTGGTGTAGTGGAAGGTGACCCTGCCCATGGCAGGGGGTGGAATGGGATGGGCTTTGAAGTCTCTTCCAGCCCAAACCATCCTGGGGTTCTGTGTTTCTATGGAAATGAGTAGCAGGGACAGCCCAGGCATTGCTTCCTAGACAAGTCAAGAAGGGAGGAGATCCTCCTGGTCATGTTCTGCCCAAACAGCCAAGGGGCCAGCAGGCCCTTGGGCCTGGGAAGAGCCCAGGGGGCTCTCAGTGGCCAAAAAGTTGGGATTTTGACCAGCCTCCAATGCCTTGGAAGATGCTGTAAAAGCAGTGGGGCTGTGAGGACCTGCCTTCATTCCTAAACATCCATCTTCCAACAAAAACCTGCTGTCCAGATCAAGCCCTTCCTTTCAGCAGCACCGGCCTCCTGCTGCCACTCCTTCCTTATCTCCAGGCTGCTCATCAACCCAAGGGCTGCATCCCTTGGAGCTCTGTCCCAGAGCACACTGGAAATTCAGGCCTTGCCTGGGAAGGAGAGCAAATCCCCATAAAAGCCCTGAATGGAAACAGAAGTGCCTGTTATTAGGGGGGAAAGAGAGAAGAAGAAAGGAAGGGAGGGAGGAACCTGGAACCTGCCTCCCCATCCAGGCACGGACACGTGTCCCAACACAACAGGAGCTGTTTGCAAGGTGGGACAGGGCCGTGTCCCCGTGGCCAGCTCCTCCCCAGGGGTGACCACGCTCCAGCCAGGCGCCCACTCCTCTGGCTCAGCTCTCCCGCGGCAGGGAAGGGGTTAACTCCCAGCAGCTGCTCCCCAGATGCCGGTTCTGGAATTCACATTTGTGTAATAATAAACCTCGGGGAAAGCGCTGCTGCTGGGGGGTGGCTTCGTCCCCCCTCGCTCCCCACTCGGAGCCAGCGTGCGGCTGCCAAGGGGCGGCTGCGGAGGGGTGGCAGCCCAGGTGCTGCGGGACCCTCCCGCCGGACTCCCAGCGAGATGAATTGGGGGCCGCCGAGGAGCCGGCCGGCTTTCCACAGCACTTCCCATTTTCCCCACTGCTCACCCGCACCGTGCTGGGACATCCCGCGGGACCCGGGGGCGGGGGGGGGACAAAGCCGAGCGGGTCCCCCCGAGCGAGGCAGGACTGGGGTGTAATTGGTTTCAGGAGAGAGGGGTGAGGAGAGACGGACATAAATTTCCTTGAGAGGCTTTCTCCCTAATGGCTCCCATCGCCCGGCAGGGCAGCACACCTGCTTCCAATAGCGGCTGCGGCTCCTGCCGCGGGGGCAGGAGCGGGGCTGTGCTTCCATCACCTCTGCTGGCCACGGGCACCCCGCTCCAGCAGCGAGAGGGCTTTGCACGGGCTTCCAAAGGGACGGCGATGGCTTTGAACCCCGTGCTTTCCCCTTTCCTGGAGGTTCCAGGTTTTCCCCTTTCCTGGGGGTTCCAGGTTTCCCCCTTTCCTGGGGGTTCCAGGTTTCCCCCTTTCCTGGGGGTTCCAGGTTTCCCCCTTCCCTGAGGTGTCCAGCTTTCCCCCACCCCAGCGCTGCAGCTCCGCTCCTGGGCATCTCAGACGAGCTCCTGCCCACCTGCAGCTCCCAGCCCAGCACGGCTCATCCCACGAGGATGCTCCGGAGCCGCACAGCCGGATCCGGATAGGTCACGCACCTCGAGCGGAGGCGGGAAGAAGACTCCAAGCGCTGCCTTCCCCGAAGCATCTCCGGCTTCACGGTCCCGACTCTGACCCACCAAAGCCTCAGGAGTTATGTGGAGAGCTGGACAGGGATCAGAGGTTTGGCTGAGAGCGGGGGCAGCGGCAGGAAGAGTTCGGGGGGTCCGGATTGAGCCGATCTGTCGCTCCATTTGGAATGAAACCCTAAACCGGGTCAGCTTCCAGGCGAGCGTTCCTGCTTTTCTCTGCTCCCGGTGCCGCGTTTCACACGGCCGGACAGGAGGGGGCACAGAGGCAGGAAAGCCTCTGCTGACCCGGGCTGGCTCCCTGCGGGGGGACACCCTCAAGAGCCGCGTGACAGACGGGTCCCAGCCCAATCCCTGCCCGCAGACCCTCCCCAAACCGTCCGGAACCGCATCCTCTCGGAGAGATGGAGGATGCAGGAAGGGCCAGGTGGATTTCACACCTTTCCCAAGGGCTTCCTTCGCCAGAGGGGTGGAGGGGTCCTGTCCCCACCCAGGGTGCCCAGCAGGATGAAGGTCAGCTGTGACATCCCTGCCGTGGCATCCCAGTGACACGGGTGGATCCACCCGCTCCCATCTCCAGCGTTCCGGGATCTCTGATCCCCCAGCACAGGTGGGGGGCGGTGTGACAGTGACGGGGCTCATCCCTCCCCTTCTCCCCGGGACAGCCTCACGTATTCCTGCTGTTTGGCAGCGCTGTCCCAGCCCACCCCAGCGGAGAGAATGTTCGGGAAGCAGCTGGGAAGAGCGGTGGGAGTGGGAGAGCCTTTGAAACATGAAGAGCCGGAGCAGAGGGACAGCGGGGGCAGTTGTAATTTTGGTGCAGGAGCCCCGGCTCTCCGGGAGGGTGGCCATGGAACACATCCCACTTTCCTTCCCAAAGAGCTGCGACGGATCAAAGATCCCTGTCTGTGGCCAGCTGGCACCTGCTTCCCTCTGGAAAAGCATCTTCATGGTAACAGCTATAGACGATCCCAAATCACCAAGGATGGGAAGTGCTCTCCCTGTGGGCAGCTTATGCAGTTCCATGAGCTTTTCCAGAGAGCCTCTGTGTACCTGGAATCTGCACGAGGGATTATTTTGAAACCTGCCCCATCTGAGGGATTTCTGCGTGTCCCTGGGAGTGTCCCTGGGAATTCCCCTCAGCCTGGCTGCAGTCAGCCCAGCAGCGTGGCTCTACCTGTGTGTCCACCACTGGAGGGCTCCAAGATTGCTCCAGGAAAACACACGGAGCCAGGAAAGGGGCAGAAGGTAATCCAGGTAATCCACACCTGAATCTATGTCTGATCCTACACCAGAACCCACTCCTGAAACCGTGCCTGAAGCCACACCTGAATCCACACCCAAATGCCCACCTGATCCCACACCTGATCCCACACCTGATCCCACACCTGATCCCACACCTGAGCTGGTGCTGGTGCACACCTGGCCAGGAGCAGCTCCAGGGGGAAATGGCCCTCGTGGTGACCCCATGGAACCACTGCTCTGGAGCTGCTGCTGCCTCCGCCGGGTGAGGGGGTTTCTCCACCAGAAGAATAAAAAATTAAAGCAAAGCAACCCCGGCCTCCAAATTTATCTCCAAAGGCCTCGTTATGACCATTTTATTTGCTGGCTCCAGCCCAGGAGCTTGCTGGCCAAAGCTCCTTGATTTTTCCCTCCAGCACGTCGGGGGGAGCAGCCTGGCTGGGGTCCCAAGCTCGGGATCCGAGGAGCCCGGTTTGCCTTTGGAAAGCGCCATTAATTGACATGAGAAAATAATCCCAGGCTCTTTCTCTCTGGAGCAGGGAAGGTTCTCCTCACAGCACGGCTTGAAAAGGAGTGCGGCTTTTGGGGGACTGCAAATGCATCCGCCAAAATGACGTTCCCCGGGCCAAAACTCTTCCCTGGGGCAAGGCCATCTGCTTCCAAAGGCTCTGGAGATGCTCGTGGCTGCTGGATGTGCAGTGGCTCCAGCCCCTCAGCTCTGGGCCCCTTCCTGCTCCCCTTCCTGCTCCCGCTGCCACCCTCCTGCCTGTCCCCTGGGTGGGTGCAGGATCCCGCTGCCCCCGCTCCCTGTCTCTCATGCAACTCCACCGTGAGCATCCTTTGGGAACACTCCCAGGAAACGTCCCAGCATATGGCAAGACCTCCATGGGAATCCACAGCCGAAAGCTGGAGCGAGGGTCCAAGCAGGGATTTGGGATGTGCTGAAAGATTGTGGCACAGGGCAACTTCTGTGGATCTGCAAGGGCCTGGAGTGACAGGATACAGGGAACAGCTTCCCACTGCCAGAGGGTAGGGTTAGATGGGATATTGGGAAGGAATTGTTCCCTGTGAGGGTAGTGAGGTATTGGGATGGAGTTCCCAGAGAAGCCATGGCTGCCCCATCCCTGGAAGTGTTGGGATATGTTGGAGCACTCTGGGATAGTGGGAGGTGTCCCTGCCCATGGCAGGCGGTGGGATGGGATGGGATGGGATGGGATGGGATGGGATGGGATGGGATGGGATGGGCATTATGGTCCGTTCCAACCCAAACCATTCCAGGATTTTGTGATTCCATTGCGGAGGCAGAACTGGATCAGGGAGCCCCTCCAGCGCTGGAGAGAAGCACGGGGCTCTGCCATCATCTCTGGGAGCTGGGAATTTCCAGCAGCAGTAAAACTGGCTTTTCCATTTGTATAAACTCCCCTGAAGTGGTGCCAAAAGCAGAGTGGACGAGACAGGAATGGCAAATGGAGCAGAGGCCGGATTGATTATCGAGGATTCATTCCCTGAGGTTCCTGAGGTTTGCCAGAGACACAGCACTCTTTGCACAGGGCTGGCATTTTAACACTCACAAAATCAGCTATTAATAGTTAATGGCCAATTTAATAATTAATCAGTGTTTAACAAACGGGGGTGGAGGAGCCGCCTGTCTGCCACCAAAGTGGAATAATAAAGAGGACAACTTCACAGTGACAGTGTCCAAGCGGGATTTTGGCTTTGTTTTGTTACTTTGAGGGTGGAGAGCCCCTGGCACAGGGTGCCCAGAGAGGTTATGGATTCCCTACCTCTGGAATTGTCCAAGGCCCAGCTAGACAGGGCTTGGAGCAACCTGGGATAGTGGAAGGTGTCTCTGCCCATGGCAGGAGGTGGGATTGGATGGGCTTTGTGGTCCTCCCAGCCCCAAGCATTCCAGTGACTCTGAGGCTGGGGGGTGACCATGGGTCCTCCTGCCTTGGCTCACCCCAGGCTGCTCCGGGACCTCTCCCGACCTTGTCAGGCTCTGCCAAAATGAGACACCTTCAGTTCCTCCAAGTCCGCGTCCCCAAGAGTGCCAGAGCCAGGACATGCTCCCGACCCCTCTCCTGGGCCGATCCCCTGGGATCCTTTATGGCCACAAATGGACCCAGTGTGAAATTGCCCCAGATATGTGTTAAACCAGCACCAATCATCCCCTAAATCCTGGTATTTGTGGGGCTGATGTGGGAGAAGCTGAGTCACTGCACAGGGGCCACCGAGGGCCGCCACCTGTGGGGACCCCAAAGGGCAGTGAGATCCCAGGCTTTACTTGGAGCATCTGGAGCAGCGCAGACTGTCCATCCCAAACCCCAGCTGTGCCTGGGTCACCACCCTGGGCCTGAGGGGCTGGGCAGGGACCCCTGGCAGGTCCTGGCAGGGGCACAGCACCATCCCCTCCACCACGGAGGGGCTGTGGCGGCTGCGAGCCAGCCCTGGGCATTTGTAAAATAAAGGCTGATTATTAACAGTACTTGAGATGTTCATGTTCCGTCTCCCTCGGGAGGCTCATTCCGTGCTGATTATCATATTTTTAAAATGTAATGAATTTATGGAGATAATTCAATCCCACTGACTAGGGATGTGCCTCACTCCTGCCACGAGGAAAGCTGCTGCGTGTGTGAAAATGGAAATTGCTGCGGCACTTTCCGTGGCTTTTGCCTGTCCTCCCCTTCCAAAGGATCCCGAAATGCTTTGCAGGCTCTATCTGCTGGTGGGATCGACCAGAAGCTCATCCCTCCCCAGGAACGTCCTCACCTCTGGGCTGCAACACAGAAACTCTTTAACTAGAAGCAGAAATGTAATCAGATTAATTAAGTAAGTACAATTCCGAGGCAAGAAAGTCAATTAAAGGAATCATGAGTCAATATGGAAATAGAAGGAGCCGGCTTTGAAGCGGGATTAGAGATAGCGAGGCTCGAGAGCGGCGCTCCTTCAAACGGCTCCGAGAGCAGCTTCTCCGCGGTGTTCCGGCTGGGAGACGGCTCTGGAAGCAGCGCCGGGTGCCCGTGGAGGGACGGATCCAAGAGTGAAGCAAATGTGTGCCAAACGTGCACAAAATGTGTGCCAAGTGTGCGCCAAGTGTGCGCCAAGTGTGCGCCAAGTGTGCGCCAAGCACTAACGAAGTGTGCGCCAGGTGTGTACCAAGCACGAACCAAGCGAGTGCCCAACGTGCACCAGTTGTCACCAAACGTGTCCCAAGAGGGCTCCAAGTGCCACCGAGAGTGCCCCGAGCCCCACCCGCACACAAAGGATGGACAGGGCATGCACCAAACGTGCAGCAAATGCACAGCGATCACACACCAGTTACACACCAGTTACACACCAATCACACACCAGTTACA
>VZRR01011832.1:14840-40843 GCA_013398015.1 Oreocharis arfaki
ACACACCAGTTACACACCAGTCACACACCAATCACACACCAGTTACACACCAGTTACACACCAATCACACACCAATCACACACCAGTTACACACCAGTCACACACCAATCACACACCAATTACACACCAACCGCACACCAATTACACACCAATTACGCATCAATTACACACCAATCGCACACCAATTACACACCAGTTGCACACCAAGCATGAGACAGGCGTGTCCCAAGCATGTTCCAAGCCCACCCCAAGCACGTCCCAAGTGTGCCCCAGCTGTGCCCAAGCGCCCCTAAGCCCTGCCAGCCCCTCTCCAGGCCGTGTCCCCAGTGTCACTGGTGCCTGAGGCCACCCAGGGGTGTCTGTGCTCCCTCCACGCACCCACACAACCCCGACACTAAACCCCTCCACGCCCACACGTGTTGTGCCCGTGTCACCTCGTGTGTCACCCGTGGAGGAGCAGGGCTGTCCCCTTGTTCCCTCACCTCTGTGGAGCCTCCCTGCTCCCCAGCTCTGGGCATCCTTTGCTTTTCCATCACATTTCCTTCCCCTCCTTCCTTTCTTTCTCCCAGTAAAACCTCCCCACCGCGGGTGTCTTCCTGCCCCCATAAATCTCCTGCCAGGGCTGAAACGGTGGCATTGAAGAAGGATCTTTTTTTGTGCAAATCTCAATAAATGCCACTGGAACAACACGGGAAATGATCCTGAAAATGCAGGAACAGAAAGGAGAGAAAGAAATGGCAGCCAAGGGGGAAAGAGAAGGAAACGCTGGGGTTTGAGGCTGCCAAACAATGCATTTAAATAATTCAATTTGCAAAAGCAGGGAAGAAAAGGAAGAGAAGAGAAAAGAAAAGGGGAGGAAAAAACCCAACTTGTGTAGCAAGCCCATAAATAACCTCGGAGAGCGGGAGGCTGGGAATGCAGGATGGGATGTGCCTTCTTCTCTTTGGATGAGTCTCCATAAAAATGCCAGGAAAAAATACATATTTTGATGGAGTCATCTGTAATTTCACTTCTGATTCCTGAAGTCCTCCCAGACCCACAGCCATGTTGCCTTCCCAGCCCAAACTCTTGGATCTCTCTCCCCCTCAGACACTCCCTGTGAGGCTTCCAGGAGACCTAGAGGCTGAGGGCATCTGGAGTGCTTCCATTCCATGGGCAGATCCCTCTGGAGTGACCGGGGCTGGAGCCTCATTATCCAGTGGTCCGCAACCTCCTGGAATGAGCGGAATTTTGTGGAAGTACGGACATCCTTAGAGAGCTGCAGCTCCAGGGGGTTGGGGACACGGCTCTGAGGTGTGTGGGAATCTCATGGCTCTGAGGTGTGTGGGAATCTCATGGCTCTGAGGTGTGTGGGAATCTCATCCCCCTCAGAGCAAAGGCTTCCCCAGGACTGATGGGCTGTCGGCTCCCTGTTCTTGCCCCGTGGTGATGGTCACTGACAGCTGGGGGCATCTCTGGGAATAAGGAGCTTGGGTTTGCCAATGCTTCTGGGAAAAAGCCTGTTCCTCCTGCCAGGACCTGGTTATAAATCGCTGTTTATGTCAAAGGTGTTGGGAAAAACAGATCAAAATATTGGTCCCTCATCACCTTTTACTGGTGAGGGCAAACCTGGTCCTGCACCAGCCAAATCCTCTGGGAAGGAAAACAAAGATCATTGGATCTCCCAAGCTGGGAGAGATCCCCAGGGATCATCCAGTCCAAGCCCTGGCCTGGCCTAGGACACCCCAACAATCCCACCCTGTGCCTGGGAGCGGTGTCCAAATGCTCCTGGAGCTTCGGCAGCCTTGGGTCCGTGACCATTCCCTGGGGACTTGGATGTCAAAGTCTCAAGTGGAAAACCAAGCAGGAACATCCAAAAATGGGATGAGGAGCTGGAGAGGGGTGTGTTGGACCAGCATTGCCAGGGAATGATCCATCCTAAAGCCAGCGGACACCTGGCCACCCTTTGGGCACCTGTGGCTGGGCACTGCCCGCTCTGTTTCCTGCTCCTGCTCTGCTCCAGGGCCACCCATGTCCTCCTCAGAGCAGCAACTCTCACACTGATCCTGGAACCCAGCATCCAGCCCAGGGCCCACAGGGGTGGCCAGGGTGCCCCAGGCCAGGCAGGAGGGAGGGGGATCCCCTGGTGAGGGGATCCTGGGGGGGGACAGGCAGTGGCTGCAAGGAGGAGGCCGGGGGGGCTGAGCTGTGCCCAGCCTCCTGCAGAGCATTCCCTGAAGAGAGCAAAAGGCTTTGAAACTTGGAAAAGCCACATTTGATGGGAATGCAGAGAGAGGCCTCCCTTTCAAAGGAGAGAACTCAAAGCAAGCAGGGAACAGAAGAGGAATGAGCTGCTCCTGCTGCCCGCCGCGGCTCCAAGGGCACAGCCCCGCTCCCACACTTGGATTCAATTAACTCCAGGACTTGCAGAGCTGTGGAAAACTCCACCAAAGCCCCTCCACAATGTTGGGATGTTCCCTGTGCCTGTGGAGGCTCTCGGTCCCCACACCCTGAGCACCTCAGTGCACCCCGAGCCCTCTCTGCTGTGCCCCACACCCCACCTGGGCTCTGCAAAAGCACAGAACAGCTCCATGGGAGTGGCTTCAGGTGAGGAGCACGAAGGTGGCACCTGGACAGCCACCTCCTGTCCCCGAGTACTCTGTCACACTGAGCCTCAGCCCAGCACATCACGCACGGAATTCCCAGAGCTCTTTAAATAGGTGACACTGGGTCATGGATTTGAGAAACGCTGGAGTGGGAGGGAATGTTTAATTATCTGGTTAACGATGCTGGGCATCTTGTTCTGCAGAGCAGGGCAGGGCCTGGCACCTCCTCCCTGCAGCCGCTCCAGCCCTGCATGGGTTTGTGTTAATCACGGGATTTTGGGTCTGCTTTTGCTCCCATTCCCACCCCTATGTATCCCTCACCATATCCTTGGGAACTCAGGGATGTGTGTGGGTCTCGCGGGTCCCTGAGAGCCAAACCTGCATCCCACAGGTCTCTGAGAGCCAAACCTGTGTCCCTTGAGTGTCCAGGGGCTGAACGTGTGTTCCGTGGATCCCTGGGAGCTGAACACAGCCTGGCTGCAGCAGGGTCTCTCCCTGAGCACATGCTGTGCTCGGACGCCGGTTCCAGGGGCTGAGGAGAGCCTATTCCTGGAGAGGACAAAGTGCCGTTTCCTGATCTATTCCTGGCTGGAGTGGGTCTGCAAAGTCCTCTCTGGAGGTTGATGGGGAGGGCAGAGGGATTAACCCACAAACAGCTGCAGTGCCTTCATCCTAAAATACTCCCTGAAAGGGGATCCCAGTCCTACGGCCGAGCTTGGCACAGATCTCCAAATTTATTGTTCTTTTTTAAAGTGCCTGAGCTGGGAAGTGTCACTTGGCTCTGCTGAGGGGACAGAACAACCTGATTTAGGTCCCTGCTGCTGGGCAGAGAAGGGGCCCTGCCCTTCTCTTGATCCTGGCTGGCCACGGGTGCAGCTCAGGTGGGCTCCCGGCATCAATCCCGAGTGCAGCTGGAATTGAGATGGGACAGAAGGGCTGAGGTGGAGGGTGGGACCTCCCCATGCCCAGAGGGGCTGTGGGTGGGGCAGAGCCATGTTCCCACCGCGGGGGTTGGGCAGCATTCCCAGCACATCTCCGTGGTCACCTTTCAAAACCCTCCCACACCAGTGCGCCTGGGTTCGCTGTGGGGTCAGAGCCCTGACTGCTCCCACCCAACACAGCCCAGTGACCCCACAGTTGGGTTTGGGGCTGCCAAGCGCCTTTCCCCCAAAGAGGAAAGGTCCCAGCAGCTGGGCCTTGGACCCCAGCCCCTGCCAGACCCCTCAGGGCCCATTCCTGGCTCCAGAAGGTTTTCATAGCAATGGAAGTGAAAGGGAAGAGACCATCCCTGTGACATTGCTCTGCCAAACCCAGATCAAGGTGTGCCACCACAGCCTGTCCTCAAAGGGCACAGCCTGTCCTCAAAGGGCACAGCTGCAGTTTGGTCTCCAGTTAGTCTGGAGTGAGTCTGCAGTCAGATTTCAGCACACGTTTGCTGGGTTCCAAATGTTAATCCCTGTCTTTTCTTCCCTCCCTGTTTCCTCCTGGGATGCTCAGGCTCTGTAGCAGATCCCTGTCACTGAAGGGGAAGGTGTGGGAGGCGGGGTGAGCAGTTGGGATCCTGCAGGAAGGTCCTTCCCCACAGCCACCCAAGAGGATCAGCGTTGCAGGGAGAAGAAAGCAGCGACATCCGTGTTTTCCGTGACATCCCTGTGCTTTCCGTGCACTTCCCTCACGCTCAGCAGAGTGAGCCCGGACTCGCTTTTCTTCCAAGCCCCTCCAGCGCTTGGATTTCAGGGTTAATTACTGCTTTTCCTTCAGCAGCAGCATTAATAAGGTTCCTCGTGGGGAATGTTACAGCCCTGCTCTCCTGGGAGCGTCTCTGGAATATCAAACCCTGATATTCCAGGTTCATCGTGGTTGGTGTGACCTCAGCCTGGAGCAGTGGCTCCGGGGCAGCCTGGGAGCAGACGGGAATGTCACGGGGAGGCTGGGCCGGGCCGGGCTGGATGGGACACAACTCCAGTTCTCCTGGAGCATCTGGCTTGCAGTTGGCAGACACAACACTCAGCAACTTTCCTGGAGCTGAGGAAAGAAAAACGACGGAGTAAAAAATAGTCCTGATCCCCCGGGAGTCTCGTTCATTAAAAGACAACGTGGTTTATGGCTCACACGTCCTTCCCTCGCTGCTCTCCCCCGAGCAGGACGCAGCCAGACAATAATGGAGGCTCCAGGAACCCTCCAAAGCATCTCTGGAGCCATAACTCAGCCTCTGTCAGCATCTCCGTCAGTCCCACCCCGGGACCACCCCAAGTGCGGGATCCCCCCACCCTCCCCTCGCTGCTGACCCTGTCCCACCGCAGCCGTGGGGAATATGAGCTCACTGATTAGAAATCAATGGGATTTCAGCTCACACCTGAGCCTGCTGCACGGGAGGCTGCTCCCTACCCTGCGTGGCCCCTCCATGCCCGCTCAGCAGATTCCGGCAGCTCCGGCACATGGAGCTGCTGAGGACGTGACCCTGAGGAGAATTCCCACTTGGGAAAGGAAAGCCCCCAGCCCCCAGGGATGGCATCTTTCCAAGTCTCCACCGTGGGTCACGATCTGCTGAGCCCCAGAGTCCCCCATCCCACAGGGATGGGCTGCTCCATGCTCAGGGGCTTTTCAGGGATGGGGAAAATGGGCAGGACCAGGGAAGCAGAGCTCTGTCATGGGGTGCAAAGGCGCAGGGTGCTGTTGGCAGCCCAGAAGGTGGGAATGCACAGCCTGGTGTGGGTGACATCCTGGGGAGGTGACAACAACCACCAGCTCAGCACCGTCACCCTGCTCTGCTCTCTTCACAGAGGCTCCTCCAAGCCCCAGCGATGCTCTTGGAAGAACCACGGAGCAGATCCGTCCTCTCCAGACCACTCCTCCTCCTCCTGGCACACAGGAACCGCGTCTGTTCCAACCCCACTGCTATTGCTGAGCTCTGGGAAGACCAAAATCATTCTGTGCTCACCTCATGCACCTTTGCACATGTCCTGCCTTCTCCCCCACCCCTCTCCATCCTGCAGCTTGGGAGCCAAGCTGGAACATCCAGGCTAAATCCAGACCCTCCAAAGGGTTTTCCCCACCTCGGCATGGACCAAGAAGGCTCCCCACAGCTCATTCCCACCTCTCAGCTCCAATTTTTCAGCACCATCTTCACATTTCCTGCCCAGAGGTGGCACCTGCCCTGCAGATCCAGCATGGGAAGAGTCTCCCTGATCCTGGACTCCCTTCCAGGCCAACTGGGTTTGTATTCCAGGCTAACAATGTGCCAATCACCTCTCCAACAAATCCTCAGAGCTTTCCCAGCTGGCCAGTTGGTTCCTGTGGCCTGCTTGCAGGAATGCTTTGGAGCTGCTGCAAACCCTTCCTTAAATGTGTTTTGAATGTTTCCTTTGCATCTCGCTCCCATCCCACAGCCGGGCTGGGAAATCTAAAATCCGTCTGAAAACCCGAGCCACGATCATTACTGAACGTTGGAGAGCATCACTGGAGGATTGGATCCACATTTCTGTATGGAAACAGAGGCTGGGTGCCCAGCACGGGGCTGCACCACACACATGGAGAGCTGCTCACCGAGGACATGTCCGGCTCCCATCCCGCTTGGAGCACCAGTTTGGGTTTCTGCCGCTCTTCCCCTCAGGAGGATCCCAGAACAGTTTTTTCCCAGCGTGTGCAGCCACCGCTTCCCCACAGAAATGAAGATTTCTGCTCCCAGGCTCGGTGGCTCCACCAGCGGCTCAGACAGGAGAGAGAGGCAGAGTGGGAGAAGCTTCTGGAATCAGCCCCGCTCAGCCACATCCATCAGCTCGGTTCCCAACCCCTTTGGGTACTGGAAGGCTTCTGGAAAGTTCTCCACTTAGACACCTGGGTGCTGGGCTTAGGAATTTATTCTGTGGCTTCCCAGAGCTTGCTCCAGAAGGTCAGTGCTCCCATTATTTTGTGTCCAAGGGAAGAGCCTTAGAGTCTTTGGGGTTTCCCTCTGGGATCACTTCCAGTGACCTCACTCCCCTTCCTGACTCTGCTTCCATCTCACTTTTGCTCTGATTCAGAGAACCTGATTCAGAAGCTGATTCAGTCTGGTTTGTCCAGCCTGGAGAAGGGAAGGATGCAGGGAGAACTTAGAGCTCCTTCCAGTGCCCAAAGGGGCTCCAAAAGAGCTGGAAAGGGACTTTGGACAAGGGCCTGGAGGGGCAGGACACAGGGAATGGCTTCCCACTGCCAGAGGGCAGGGATGGATGGAATATTGGGAGGCAATTCTTCCCTGTGAGAGTGGTGCAGGGTTGGGATGGAATTCCCAGAGAANTGAGAAGGTGTGGCTGCCGCATCCCTGGAAGTATCCAAGGCCAGGCTGGACAGGGCTTGGAGCAACCTGGGATAGTGGAAGGGGTCCCTGCCCTTGGCAGTGGGTGGCACTGGATGACCTTGAAGGTCCCTTTCAACCCATCCCATCCTGGGATTCTATAATTCCATGGAACACGCACTTGAGGAGCCCCTCAGAGCGTTCACCCTCTGCTCTGCTGGGTTTGCTGGTTCCATCCCACCCCTGCACAAGCAAATGAGTCCTGGAGCCAGGCAGAGCCTTCCCAGAGCCAGCCCCAATTCCCCACGGGATTAGTGCACACATTTAACACTGCAGATAATCATAAATACGGGGAGAACCTGCATCAGTTCCACCCAGGGCCCTGCAAACCCCCGGAATTAGGGAGTTAATGCCAGACTGGAGTGTGCCACTATTATTTCCCCATTGTCTAAATCCTCCCTCTCTGATGGATGCACTCCAGGGAATCTCTGGAGTGTCTCTGCAAGACACTTCCGTAGTAATTTGACTGTGAGGGTTTTGCTTCTGTGCTCCTGAGCAATTGAGGCAGAATCAGCACTTCCCTGGATTCTGGGAATCTTCGGTATCGGAGCTGCTCCAGCACTGCATGACCCTCGTGTTTCACAGTCCCCGAGGTGGGGATCCCAGACCCTGTTACCCAAGGCCATCACCAACAGAAGGATGCTGGGATCTGCCCCCGGAGTCCCTTCACACGCCGGGAATCCAGTCTCCAGGGAATTAAAACAAGGTACAGAGCGAGGCTGGGCCAGAGTCGGTGGCTGGGAGCTGATCCTGGCTTTTCTCTGAGCAGGAATATGGATTCACAGAAGCCCAGGATGGTTTGGGTGGGAAGGGATCTATAAAACCAGCACCACCCCCTCCCGTGGGCAGGGACACCTTCCACTGTCCCAGGCTGCTCCAAGTCCCATCCAACCCGGCCTTGGACACTTCCAGGGATCCAGGGGCAGCCACAGCTTCTCTGGGCACCCTGTGCCAGGGCCTCCCCACCCTCACAGTCAGGAATTCCTTCCCAATATCCCACTTAACTCTGCCCTCTGGCAGTGGGAAGCCACTCCCTGTGTCTTGTCTCTCCATCCCCTGTCCACAGTCTCTCTTGGAGCCCCTTTGGGCAAGGGAAGGGGTCCCAAGTTCTCCCCAGATCCTTCTCTTCTCCAGCTTGAACACTCCCAGCTCTCCCATTTTCCTTCCCCTCCCTGGGGTGACCCAACAGGTCCATTCTAGGTGGGTGCTCTGGTGGTTCCCCACAGAGCACAGGTTTGGAGGTGGGAATCCAAACCCACCTCCCCATTTCTCCATTTTCCCTTTCCTGGGACAGAAACAAATCCGTTCCATAGAGGAAGAAGCTGTGGGAGGACAAGGAGGGAGCTCACAAATCCCACATTTCCCTGTGTGAGGACCGTGCTGGGAGCCCAGGACTCCCTGGAGTCCTTTAAGGTGAATAAATTGGCTTTTCTCACAAAGGCAAGATTATCCATTGGGATTTATCTCCCCGGGGTTTCGCAGCAGCACATCTACAGACAGGCTCCAATAGGTGCTAGAAGTCCATCCCGGGCTGGAAAACGTTCCAGCCTGGCTGTTCCCTCTGCCAGGGAAGACTTGGATCCGAAGGTGAGAGAGCAGAGCTCATCCTATCCTGCCGGATTCCTCATGTGTGTATCTCCAAACCGGCCCTCGGGATGTAGCAGAACTGGGGGTGGGCAAAGGGGACCCATGGCCTGACCCAGCTGCAGCATTTTCTTGGTTCTTAATCCTGGGAAAAGGAAAACCACGGCGTGACATGTGGAATTGTCCCTCAGCACATCAGAGCTGCATCCCCAGCCACCCAGCAGGTGACAGGGGGAGACCACGTCCTTTGGGGTGGCATTGTCCTTATTCCCCAGTGCTCCCAGCCCCGAACACTGGGTGGAACTGGGGCAGCACAGCACAGCCCCCCATTCCCAATCCTGCCTGGCAGATCCAGCCTGGCAGGTGCCGGAGAAGCAGCAGCTTCGGTGCTATTTCAGTCCGAGCAAGAGCTGCAAAATCCATGCAAAATCCATGGAAAAATAGAAATCCTTGACAGCCAGGAACAAACCTCGCCTTTCCCAAGCTGTTTGAAACCCGGGGTTGATGCCTGGGGTTGGTCCTGTCACTCATCCCTTTCCACACCCCTCGGACAGCCGGACCCTGGAGCAGCCCCGCTGTGCCGGGCATTCCCTGCCCGTTTCGGGCGCGGGCAGCAGCGGCACTGAGTGCCACTGAATCCCAGGCTGTCGGAGCCGATCTCCAAAGCTGTCAGGGAATCTGAGAAATCCAAGTGTAAAATCAGCAGGTTTTGTGGGACAGCGGGCACAGACTGGCCATATGTTCCCCACACACATCACCAGTCAGCTGGGAAATGCTCCCAGCTCCCAGCCTCTCGTTTTGCCATTTTTCCCGGTTGGATTTGTCAGGGAGATGTTGCTGCCAGCCCCAGACCTCAGGAAAGGCTCGGCTCCGTGTGTCCCAGATGGACTTTCCTCCCGGCTGGGCTTTGATCAAGGCAAGGAAGCAGCAGGGGGGTGGTTAGTGCCTCAAAATGTGGCTGTGGAAGCGTTTGGAAGCATTTGGAAGCTTTTGGAAGTGCTTGGAAGTGTTTGTCCAGGTGAGCTCCCGGCAGCTGCGCTCCTGCCTCCCTCCTCCCACGGGTTTCTGCCCTGGGAGACACACCAGGGTCCAGCTGCACCCCAAAAGTGCTGCAGGGGCACAGCTCAAGTCCTGCCTTCGCTCCAGGAGGGAGATCATGATCCATTCCCAAGCCATTCCTTCCCCCGGCTGAATCCCCACCAGCACTCTCAGGTCTGGGTTTCCCATCAGACGTGGGGTGCAGGGATCCACTGAGGTTTGGGGTGCAGAGATCCACTGAGATTTGGGGTGCAGGGACCCACTGAGGTTTGGGGTGCAGGAGGATGAGGGGAACAGAGGAACTGGCTCTGGGAACCAGCCATGCTTCCAGCACTTCTGGGAAGCACAGATTCCCAGTAACTCTTTTTTAGGTTTATTCCTCTCTCATCCCTGTGAGGGAAAGATCAATGAGAGGATGAGGGGAGGGAGTTTGCCAGAAAAAAAAGACATTAAAAACACGGATCTTCTCCAGTGTTCCTCTGTTCAGGGGGGAGCTGAACCAACCTGACTCCTTTTCACTCTGCTCACCCTCCCATCAGGAGCTGGAGAGGATGGAATTGTTCAGCCCAGTGTTTTTACCTCTGGAATTTCTCATCTGTGTCACCAGCCGGGCTGTGTCTGTGGGCTCTGTATCAAGGGTGTCCAGGAAAACCCTGTTGATCCCAAAAGCTGGAGGGAAAGCTCATCCTCCCTCACCTCCCTCCGGTGAACCCACCCGGAGGCAGCTCCGCTGGTACCTGGTGAGTGGAAAAGCCAAAAGGGATGTAAAAATGTGTGGATCTAATTCTTGGCACTTGGATTCAGAGCAATTCCTATGATTTGGGAGGAGTTCTTGGAGGAGCTGCTCGGATTTGTCGGCTGAACCAAGGGCATGGCATGAGGAGCGGCAGAGCCAGAGAGCTGAGCCCGGCTTTGCGAGGGAGAATTAATTGCTGGAGCACCACGAAGTTGAGTTTAACATTCCCAGGGGTCGGAGTGGAGGCTGGAGCTGGTAATTTATCCATCCCTTCCAAGGAGAGCCCTGCCCAGCTGCTGCCAGTCCTGTCCTGGCAGTGGGGACACCAGCGGGAGTGGCATGAGGGCAGCCTGGGGTTGGCACCCTGACTGCTCCGCAGGAGAGCCATCCCTCATCCTGGAAGGATGCCCAGGGAGCTTTGGGAGGCCACCACCCCTCTCCATGGATCCAGGCTGGCTGCTGGCGGGAGCTCTGATCGGCTGGGCAGCGCTGGCACTGCCGGCTCCGAGCTGGCACCTGCTGAAGGCCCGGGAGAGCCGGCGCCTTTGAAACGGAATGAACGGAAAATCAGCCGGAACCTGGAGTCTCCACGGGGGAATGTGGCCAGAAAAACAACAGCAAAACCAAGGGAGAGATGAGAGTGGAAAAGGCTTCAACAGCTTAATTTGCCGTTGTGACACCGCTCTGTGTTTCGGGGAAGCTGGGGCAGAGCGGAGCCTCCAGTTCTGCCATGCAGGTCGAGGGAAATTTCAGGGCACATCTCAAAGGGAGAAAAACAATTTAAGGGATGAAATAACTGGGAAAAGCGAGATGGAGAAAATAAAATCCTGAGAGTGATCCCAAGGGCTTTGGGTTTATTGGGCTGATAATGGCCCCGAATTCCTCCGACCTTTTCCAGGGATGTGGCAGCCCAGTGCTGAGGGTGTGTGGCCCATGCCATGTGTCCCATGATGTGCCATGTGCTCCACGCTGTGCCATGTGTCCTGAGCCATGTGTCCCATGATGTGCCATGTGTCCTGTGCCATGTGTCCCATGATGTGCCATGTGTCCTGAGCCATGTGTCCCATGATGTGCCATGTGTCCTGTGCCATGTGCTCCATGCCCTGCCATGTTTCCTGTGCCATGCTGTGTGTCCTGTGCCCTCTGTCCCATGCCATGTGCTCCATGCTATGCCGTGTGTCCCATGCCATGTGTCCTGTGCCATGTGCTCCATGCCGTGCCATGTGTCCTGTGCCATGTGTCCTGTGTCATGTGTCCTGTGTCATGCCATGTGTGCCATGCTGTGCCATGTGTCCTGTGCCATGTGTCCCATGCCATGCCATGTGTCCTATGCCCTGTGTCCTGTGCCATGTGCTCCATGCCATGCCATGTGCCCTGTGCCCTGTGTCCCGTGCAATTTGTCCCGTGCCATGTGTCCTGTGCCATGTGTCCCATGCCCTGTGTCCTGTGCCATGTGTCCCATGCCATGTGCTCCACGCCGTGTGTCCTGGGCTGTGCCATGACCTCCCGCTCCTTCCCATCTCCCACCCCCGGGCANGTCCTGGGCTGTGCCATGACCTCCCGCTCCTTCCCATCTCCCACCCCCGGGCAGTTTCAGCTCCACCCCATCCCCACTCCATGCCCTCCTCAGAGCCCCAGGCAGCCAGGCAGAGCTGGGAAAACAGGCAGGAGGCAGGAAATCTCCTTGGCACTGTGCGCAGGACTGGGCACAGATGCCACGTGTGCCCCCACTCTCCAGTGCCACCCCGTCCCCCAAAGGTGACCACAATTCCTCACCCACAGCCGCCAGCACTGTCGGGTCCCCCCACTCCCGTCTCCACCACCACATTCCAGCTCATTAATTTCCATCCAGAGGCTCTGGAGGGCCCTGAGGAACTTGGGGATGATTTTTCTTCCCGGTTTTCAAGCCTGAGCTCGTGTGAGATGAACCACGCTCAGCCCCCGGTCCCCCCACGCTGACCCCGCTGCTTAGGGCCCTGATTCCCAAAGAATGTTCCCAATTTGTCACTGGCCTCTGTCATCCTCCAGCCGGGATCCTCTTGAAGGGACGGGAAGCAGAGCCAAAGCAAACACGGTGCATGGGATCTACCCTGGGAATGCCGGAGCTGCCCCCACAGCCCTGTGCCGAGCCCATCCGTCCTGCCTGACACGGCAGCTCCAAGGCAGCCTGGGGAGACAAATATCCCGGGAAATACCCCCCAGAATTAATTCTTCCATGTTGCCACCTCCAGAATTAATGAGATCATGTCTTCAGCTCTAATTGGGCAAGCGGAAATGCTCTTTTCCACAGGGAGTTGGGCTCTGGTAAGGAGTCATTAATCAGTGGGAGCAGGGAGTGCCGGAGCCATGTGGGTCCCACCAGGACATGTCCTGGCACCCCTGGAATTGGGAACCCCCCCAGTGCTGGTGGCTGCCAGCCCACCCCACAACCTCACAGAGGCATGGCCTCATCCAGGGCAAGCCGGAGGTGATGGAAGTCGGGACTGGGACAGGCCTTGGAGACCCCTGAGAAGGGGCTGGGATGGGGGGAGCAGGGAGGTGCTGGCAGCAGCCACAGGCTGATCCCTCCTCACAGGGATCCCAGGGACAATCCCTCTCCTGCCCCATTTCTTACTCTAAAGCAGGGATGGATTTACATCCCAGGACTGGCATCATGGGTAAATTTTTATTTATGTTTTGTTGAGAGGAAGATCAACACATTTGTGGAGAGCCCATGGAAGGGCTGGAATGCTGCTGGGCCACCTGGATCCGCCATTCCTCTCCTCTCTCCCATCACCTGGCGATTGTGGGCACCCTGGGAGCTGTACATGAACTTTGTGCCCACCACTTTGCCAGCCCATCAGCCCATCATCCCCCTATCCAACAATCCCACCACCTCACCATCCCACCATTCCATCATCCCACCACCCTCCCCTCCCACACCACCTCCTGCTCTCCTCCTGCATGACCCCTCCACCCACCAGCCCATCCCAGACTCCCCGAAACCCAATCCCATCCTCACCATAGCTCCCCCAACCCTCACCCTCCCCTGGGCCAGGAGGATTAACTGGATCCTGAATTCCCATCTGGAGCCAATCAGCTCTGGCCGCCTCAGGATGTCACTGATGGAAACTCCAATGTTTGATTTCCAGGAGCTTCTGTCACTTCCCGCCAGGAGACGCGATAACCAGGGGGTGACCCCCCTGTCATGCCACAGGAGCAGCTTTCCCAGGACATCTGGGATGCTCAGAGATTCCCAAGTGAGCCTTCCAAGCCCTTGTCATTGAGGCTGCAGCCTTAATTTGGCTCCTAAAGCCTTTGAGATGTGGAACATCTCAACCTTGACCCCCAGTGCCCCTCGTGCTCCCTCCTCCCCCAGCCTGGGATTTGTCCTCACTTTTTTGTGTGCATACACTGCCCTGAAGGATCCTGAAGGATCCCGGAGATTCAAAGGCACCGTGCTGGGAGTCAAATATAAATTCTGCTTTTATTAAGCAGAGTAAATGTCAGGGGTGAAACAAAGCAGAAGAGGACAGAGAGAAGAGGAGGATTTCATGGATTTCATTCCAGCTTCCCTTTCCTCATTCCTGCTCCCCCCTCTGGCTCCCTGCAGTTGTTTATTGAAAAGTCCAGTAGGGAGATCTCAGCTTGTGCCCACTTTCCGCAGGGATTTTCTGCACCATTGCCATGAGGAACAGCAGAGAATCACGGAGTCATGGAATCCCAGGATGGCTTGGGTGGGAAGCGACCTTCAAGGTCATCTCATTCCCCTGCCATGGGCAGGGACACCTTGCCCTATCCCAGGTTGTTCCAAGCCTCATCCAGCCTGGCCTTGGATGCTTCCAACATATCCAGTGCCAGTTTGTCTGGAGGCTGAAAGCCTCGGTCACTGCTCAGGATGGACCGGCAGTGCCTTGGACCTCGATCCAAGAGGATTCCCTGCAGCTCCTGCCTGCTTCACTGGATCCAGAACATTCCGAGGCAGACAGGAGGCCTTGGCACTGCCCAGCAGACCAGGCAAAGCCACCAGGCAAAGGTTGTGGTGACAGAATCCCTCCTGGCTTCCAGGAATTCCCAGACAGGAGGGAATGATGGCCGGAGCAGTAGGATGACCTCATGGGGATGAAGATCTGATTCCATCCTCGGCATCCCAGGCCTGGGGCTCCAGGGAAGAGCCAGGCTCTGGTTCAAAGGCCAAATCCCTCCAGGTGAGCTGGGAAGTTTCCCTTAACTTGACGAGACAGCCCCACATTTGTGTCACATTCCCGCCTGCTTTAATTGCTCCGGTGGGGCCGCTTCTCAACAGAGCCTGGAGCCAGCGCAGGCCTCGGAGATCCTCCCAGGAATGACATGCCTGGGCAGGACACCCTGCAGCTCCCAACGCTCCCATGGCTCCATCCATGAGCTTCTGGAGCACAGGGATGTCCATACACAATGCTGAGAGCAGCGGAGCCACCTGAGCACCGGTGTTACCGCACTTGCCAAGGTGCAAATTCAGGATAATGGGAGATCCCAGACAACGTTTTCCCTCCTTCCAGGTTTAATTCTTCTGGTTGGAGATGTTTTATCTGCACACAGCAGCAGCAGCAGTAGCAGGGAAATGGCTGAACAAAGAGGCTCCTTTTCTCACTCCCTGTTATCTGTGAGTCTCAGGAATGCAGCTGGATTGGAGGCGGCACGGGCGGCACCGGGAGAGGAGAGGAGGCCAGAGCCCCGGGAATCACTGAATGCCTCAGGTGAAGAGCTGGCTGGAGTGGGCTCAGGAGCCGGGGGAGCACTCAGGACACATTAAACCAGTGACACCCTGCTCAGCTAGGCTGCTCCAGTGCCGGCAGCTCCCTCCAAAAGCAGGGATTTTTATCCTCCTGTGCTGAACTCCGGTGTCCTGCGGTTCGGGAGAGGTGGATTTATCCAAGCATCAAGGCTGTTGATCCCTGTGGTGCCCTGGGGTTGATTTTGGGGTTGTCCCCGGGGCAGTGACACCTTCTACTGGATCAGTTTGATCCAAGCCATGTCCAGCCTGGCCTTGAGCATTCCAGGGATGGCAGCTCCAGCTCCAATCCCTGCCACAGCTTGCGTCCCCCAAGAACGGATGCTGCACTGAGTGGATCTATGCAGCACCAGCCAAAAACCTTCCAAGCTTCTGGTTGTGAGAAAGTTTTCCCTCAAAATCCTTCCTCAGGAAATGCTGTATAAGCCCAAAATCTGGCCTGTGCTTTGGGGAATCTCAGTGGATTGAGAGGGTCCATCCTGCTGGTGGTGCCTTGAGAGGCTGCCTAGAAACAGGGACTAGACAGGAGTAAGGGAATAAAGGTGGATATTGCTTTGAAGGGCCTTCAAAGGTGCACCCTGAGGAGCCAGAGGCCACTGCCAAGATGGACCCCAAGGAGGACAATGAGTCACGAGTTCTTCACACTTTTATAGGTTTGGTCCATCTGCATATCAGCATAAATTCACCAATTAAAACTTTAGCTAATGATGCAATTTCCCCAAGCTCACCCCTCTTCCCAAGATGTTGGGTTACACATTTTGGGCCTGGGACAGGCTGGGTGTCCTTGGAGAGCCTGGAGAGGCTTTGTTCTGCCTGCCTGGCCTGAGAGAGCAGCAGCGAGCAGCTGCAGGGAACTGCACAGTGACACACCAGGCAGGGCAGGGTTTGAAAACATAGAAGTGAAAACCCGAAACGTCACTGGGAGCATTATCCTGGCAGGGAACTACCACCCTGGGTGACTTCTCCAGGTAAATACAATCAAAATTCCTTCCTAGAGAGAGGATGGACCCAACTCCAAAATAAAACCGAAGGAAAATGGATTGTTTTTTCCTTTATTCTTATGGCTAAACCATCCACGCTGAGGATCCCGAGTGGTGGGTGGGTTCTGGGGTGTCAGGAATGCCACGGAGGAGATGGATGGGCTGAGCAGGCACAGGCACCTCAAAGACCACCCCCTGCCATGGGCAGGGACACCTCCCACTAGCCCAGGTTGCTCCAAGCCCTGTCCAGCCTGGCCTTGGACACATCCAGGGATGGGGAGTCCCCAGCCAAGGATCGCAGCCAGGCCCTAAGGGAAGCAAAGCCTCCTTTGAGCCTCTGAATTCCCCCTCTCCTCCCTGTCCCCCATTTCCCTGTGTCACCCTTGCAGAGCCTCCTCCAGTTATCCTGGTGATCCCAGAAATGCTGATCCCCTGCATCGGCTCAGCTGCTGTCCCCTGGAGACAGGGAACACGGCACTGCCCGGCCAGCCCAGCTGCAAAAGCTCCGGCCTGACAAACGTGTGCAGAAAGCATTTTGGACCAGGATCCACATCCAGGGCCGTGGCAGACGGAGGAGGGGGAATGGAAGGACCCCTTGGCTGGAGATAAGGAGCCACAGGAAGCCTGCGAGCACAAAAAGCCGCGAGCCCCCCGAAATTCCCGAGGGGAGAGCAGCGCCACAAAATAATTGCTGAAAGAATGCAGCCTGATTGCAGCCAGCAGGGAGAGCCTCCAATCCCGCCTGGAATGAAAGCCCGGGGTGATGGCTCCAGGGGAAGAGGAGTTATCAGCCTGGGAGCAGTGATTTATTCCATGAAGGGGATTAAGAGTCCAAAAGTTAATGGACCTAATGGAAAACAGGATGGCTGAGAGCTCCAGAAAGGGGGATGCGGGTGGGAGAGGGGCATGTGGAGCTTGGCTGCAGCACCAGGGAGCACCCAAAGGTCCCCAGCAGCCACCCAGGGCTTTCTGCACCCTCTTTCTGCATCTTTCTCCACCCTTAGGGCTGGGATGGGCAGCAAGGAGTCCTACAGGGATGCAGCCAGGTGGGAAACACCTCCTGGAGTCAGGAGCTGCAGGTCCGGGCATTCACTGGTGTCAGTAGGAATTTGGCTGCTGGGCAGCTCTCATGGAAACATGGAATTTGGGTGGAAGGGGCCTTTCAAGGTCACCCAGTCCAACCCCTGCCATGGGCAGGGACACCTTCCACTATCCCAGGCTGCTCCAAGCCCCATCCAGCCTGGCCTGGGACACTTCCAGAGATCCAGAGGCAGCCACAGCTTCTCTGAGAAACCTTTGGGAGGGAAGCTGTGGATGTACCCCACTCTCTGCTCTGCTCCTTCACCTCTCCACGGACTGGCAGCAAAGCCCAAATCCTGTGCCAGCTCATCCCACCAGAGCCGGGGAGCGCTGCCAGCCATCCGGCCAACATTCCCGAGCTGCTCATCCATCCCTCCTCCATTCATCCCGGCTCTCCTGCCAGGTGCCTCGCCAGGGAGGGAGGGGATCCTGTCACTTGCTAACAAAAATCCTGTGCAAATCACATTCCAATAAAAGGCCCTGGCCATTTTCAGTGTTTATTGAAGTCATTTCTCTTTAGTTCTTTTTCTTTTGGGCTCGTTGAGAATTTTGGAGCGCAGCTGCCAAAACTGAAATGTCTGACCGGCCCCAGTGACGATTCTGTTGGCCTCCTTCCCTTCCTTTCTCTCTCCCTACGCTCCAAAGGCTCTGGCTCAGGCTGTGCTGTCTCCACGTCACCCCAGCCCATCCTTCCTCCGCATCCTCCTCATCCCTCTGGCTCCTCTTGGCTCCTCGGCTGCCCCTGGTGCAGCCCCCGGGCATCACCTGCACACTCAGGTGCTTCTGGATGTGTGGATTTTCCCTGTTGGCTGCTTTCTCCACACAATTCCGTTTTTCCTGAGGATATCTTCCTTTAAACTCCTCACCCAAAGCGCTGCCCCTGCTCCCTGCCCAGCCCCTGGGTTCTCCTGTTCCTCCAGTGGGAGGACTGGGAGCCCTTTGCCACCCCAAGGTGAAGGAGAGGAGAACATCTCACACTCGGGCACAGCTCCCGAGAAAGGACCAGAGGGGATCAAGCAGCCAGGTTTTCCACCAAGAAGGGCAGGACAAGTGTTCCAGACCTGATTTCCTGGGAGGAAAATGAGCAGGGAGGGCCAGGGAAGGAAGGAATTGTGGAGAAAAAGCTGTTTCCCACTTCCTGGGAGATACAGAATCGCAAATCCAAGTTGCCTGGCTGGGACATCAGTTCAAGCAGGGCTGAAGGGATCCAGAATCCCCTTCTCTTGCCTCTTCCAGCACATTCCCGCTGATCCCCGGGCTCTCCTGGATAACCCCGTTGCTATCGTGCTCTCCACTTCCCACCGGGACATTCCAGACGATGCTGGGTCCACGTCTTTGTGCCCATTTTACAGAGGAGAAAATAGGCTGGAGCAAAATAACACACCCAGAGCCTTTTCCCCGAGCCTCCACCCCAGCCCTGCCCGTGGCCACCAGTGCATTCCCCCCATCCCGGTGTGTCCTTGTCCCCGTGCCACGCGGATCCTCACAGGGATGCAGGAGGACACCGGATCCCGCCACGCCCAGCCCGGCTCCTTCCCTCTTCATTGTCAGCGTGTGCTGGATCCACACCCCGTCTGCTCCGCCGGAATTCACGCCGGGAGCCGGGGCTGTTGCCGTGTTTAATCCGCTAATGGCATTAATTCCCGATTAAATTAACCAATGCAAATATGCTGCTGGTTTGGTTGGGAAGGAGGGGGCTGTGCCTCTCCCTCCCCCACCCTTTTATGCTGGAAAAGACACTGGAGCATTTGTTAGCGGAGAGAGAGGGGGGAAAAAAAATCCCACAAAGAATTGCAGCATTTATGCAGATATAGAAAAAAAAAATAAATGGCAGATTATTTTTCAAAAAAAAAAAAAGCCAAAGAAAACTCGCCTTTTTCTTGCAAACAAGCTGCCTTCCCTCTGGGAAGCGGCTTCCAGCGCTCAGCCCCAGCCTGCTGGGAAGACAAAAGGCTCTCTCGGCGGGGCAGCGGCCGGGAACGCCGGGGGAAGGCCGGGAGAAGGCCGGGAGAAGGCCGGGAGCGCGGCGAGGCGCTCGGCAGCAGCCCCCGGTGCTGCCCGAGCCCAGCTCACATTTCAAAGCTCTCGGTTTCCCACTGAATGTCCTTCCCCCCTCCCATCCTTTTTTTTTAATGCTTCCATGTATTCAAAGCAGAGTTATGATCAAAATCCGACCCAGGGCTGCAAGCGGGGGGTTGAGTTGCATTTTGGCACAGATGGGGCTCATCCCTTCTGCAGGAGGCTCCTTGCCAAAAGACATCTTGGAGTGGAAGGAATTCGAGAAATCAGGGATTTTGCATATTGTGGAGCTTTATTTGTCCCGTCGAGGGAGGTGAGAGGAAGCGTGAAGGGTTTGAGTGCAAAAAAAATCTGGTGTGGGATTTACCTGTGACTGAGGCAGGTGAAAAGTGTTGGATGATGGATTCTTCCCAGTGAATGAAGAGACAAAGGGGAGTCTCTTCCCTGTCTGACACTTTGGGAGCAGCAGATTTTCAGGCAGGGGAGGTGAAGTAAAAAATCTGGTCTGGATCCGTGTGTTTGTTCCTCCTCGGATGAGAGCCTTTGTCCCTCCTCAGAGGACTCTGCGCTGGCATTTGAGGTGAGGATGATTTGGGACAAGCACTCATGGAAGCCTCCTGCTGGGAAACCTTTCCCTGCTGCTGGAATTGTTTGTCGGAGATCCCAGGTCACACTAAACCATCACCTACATTCCTCACCGCCTTCCAGAGCGTTTTGTCCTCCTGTTTATTGTCTTTGACTCCTTTTTCATCCCCTTTTGCTGCTCAAGCCCGGCGTGAGCTGAATCTTCCAAAGGGATTTTTGGACGAGGTGTCCCAGCCCGGCAGGAGATGAGGCCCTCACACCCCTGATTCCTTTGATTTTCCAGGAAAAGGCTATGGAGAGCTGCCTGAATTCAAGGCCGTGTGCCTGCATCGCTCAGGCAGAGAGGGAGGACAGGGATTCCGTGTTCCTCGGTCACTGATTAAAATGATCCAATCCTAATCAGATTTCCAAATGGGAGCTTTCAGAGGGAGCATGGACAAACGCATCCTGATGATTTGTTAATGTCTCTCCCAGACCCAGTCCCTAATTAATGGATTCATGGAAAGCACACACGCAGCAGGTTGCAGATGCAATACCGGGTGCCACGGGGTGATTTCACGCATTAGGAATTCCTGGTCAGTGTTCCCAAAGCTCCGCTGGCTCTGCCATCTGACTCA
This sequence comes from Oreocharis arfaki, assembly GCA_013398015.1. Classification (NCBI taxonomy): domain Eukaryota; kingdom Metazoa; phylum Chordata; class Aves; order Passeriformes; family Paramythiidae; genus Oreocharis; species Oreocharis arfaki. The sequence goes on from VZRR01011832.1 coordinate 35,148, forward strand.
GCTCCCTGTGCCATCGGTGGTGGGAGGTCAGAACAGGCCGGTCCCCTCTCCTTGCCCATCCCAGGCTCCTTGTGCCCGCAGCGTGGGTCCGGCTGTCCCCGTACCCTGCATCCCAAACCGCCACCTGCACCCCAAATTTCATGTCATCTCCAGGAGAGGAGTGGAGCCTCCCTGCCAAATCCCAGCAACTCTGAGTGCTTCAGAGCTCCCGGGAAAAGAATGGAAATCCAAGTGCAGCTTACACCGGGAATTCTTTGAACAGGACACAAGGGGCAGTTCTGGACGCACGAAAGAGGGAGTGGGCGTGTGGCCCTAGGGTGTGGAGAGGGGACAGATGGGGAGGCTGCAGAGCATCCCTGCTCCCACCCAGCATGATTCAGGGATGGGGAAGGTGATCTCTCCTGCTGCCACCTCCACTCCATGTGGATTCAGGCCATCAGGGAGGGGCCACCACAAAACTGTCCCCAAAGTCCCTCAGTGACAGCGCCACCAAATGCTGGTTCCAAGGGCCCGGGCGAGGCTCAGGAAAGCTCATCCCAGGTGCAGCATTCACTGGGTAAGTTTTCCACGGGGATTTTCTTCCAGTTGTGTGCCAAAACCATGGCTTGGGACAAGCACATGGGAACAGAGGATCTGAATTCCTGGTTTGAGCAGCAGCCGAACTCAGATGAGGAATTTGGTTATCCCTGGGTGTCCAGACTGCTGGAATTCAATGGGAAAACCACCCCTGAGCCTGGTCAAAGTCTGTCACATCACCCCAGCTGCCCTGGGACAGCACAGCCTGTGGGGATCATCCATGTGGGAGCTGAAATACAGGGAATCCACTTGGGCAGGTCTCAAACAAGGGAAAGGGAAGAAGAAAGGAGATAACAGATCTGATAAGAGATCCCAGGCAATTCATTACTCCCAGTAATTGTCCTTTGTCATGCGTACTCCTTCCTTGTTGTGCCTGTTACCGTGTGTATTCCTCCTTTTTAATTCCTTTATCATGTGTATTCCTCCTTTTTGTGTCCCTTATCAGGTGTATTCCTGCTTTTTGTTCCCTCTAACGTGTGTATTCCTCCTTTTTGTGCCCTTTCTCCTCTGTATTCCCTTCCTTTCCCCCCCTCTTTCGCTCGTGTTGCTCCGTTTCTGCAGAGGAAAAGGAATTCCAAATGTTTGCCGAAGAGAGCACTGGATTGAGGGATGTCCCCTGGATCAGGCTGGATGAGGCAGCTCAGCAAGGACAGGGAAGCACAGGGAAAAGCCGGAAGTTTGGGAGGACACCTTTGGCACCCCTTCTCTTTCCAGAGCTGCTGCCAGTGTGGGGAAGGAATCACAGAATAATTTGGGTTGGAAGGGACCTTTCAAGGCCACCTGGCCCAACTCCTTCAACCAGACCGGGTTGCTCCAAGCCCCATCCTACCTGGCCTCGAGCACTTCCAGGGATGGGGCTTCTGCCTCAGGAAGGAAAAAGCAGAGAGGAGAGTTTTTTTCCCAGGGAGGTCTTCCAAAAAACCAGCTCCCTACCAGGACTCCGCATTCCAACCTGGCTGTGGGACAAAAACAGGTCGGCAAAACACAGGTGGAAGGAGCTGATCCAGTGCATGGGTGCTAAAGGCTTTGGAAATCTATTCCTGTTCAAGTGCCAGAGGATGTGGGCAGAGGGAGAGAGCAGGAGCAGGGATGGAGGGAACGCGGCCGTGGGAGCACATCCTGCATGCTTGAGTTCCCGGCTGGGATTAATTCCCAGCTCCTTTCCCGAAGACTTAATTTGGGTTCATCCAACCCACGTCACCCTCAGCTCATCCTGCAGGGAGGCAGGCATGGATCTGAGTCTGGGGAATGCCGTGGTATCCGGAATGAAAAGCCTGGGTGGCAAATGTCACGAGCAGAGCTGCTCTTGGCTTTCTTTTCCTGGAGAAAGAGAAATGGAGAAGAAACGAGGCAGTCACCTCAGGAACTCAGAATCCTGGAACAGTTTGGGTTGGAAGCGGCATGGTTCCAACCCCTTGCCATGGGCACAGCCACCTTCCTCATGAAAATGAGCAGGAGCAATGGATTTTGAGAAAAACATTTTGGAAACAGCATTTTTGGCAGATCCCAACTGCGGCGGAACTTGAAGTGAGTTCCCAAAAATCCCAGAGCAGAAAGTGCCATGACACACGAGCTGGGAGTTTGTCCTCTTGGCGAGCCCGTGGACTACAGGACAATTTAATTCCTTCTGGGATAAATAGGACTGGAGACGGATATTGGAGGCATTTATTTCACATGGCAGCAGGTTCTGTAAAGATGCTTTGCTCAACATCCCGCTCCAGTCAGGCTCATCAACACCTTCAATTAAGATCCACCATGGATGAGGGGTCGCTGGATGCGCTCCCAAACCTGGAGCTGCAGGACACCTCTCTCGTGCTTTCCCATTCCCATTCCAGCCGAGGAGATCAGCTCCGTAAAACATTCATGAGCAGCTTTAAGAGAATGAAAAATTAAACAACCTTTGCTCTAAGGTATGAAATATTTACCATGCTGCTCCAAGCTAATTGCAGACGGAAACGAGCGGCGCCAGGAGCGGCAGCTCCGGAATCCGACTGCTCCAGCCCAGCCTTGAGATGGATCCTCTCTGCCTGATGGGTGGGGTGAGAAACCACCACTCTTTGGGGTTTTCCTCTCCCTGGAATCATTAACGGTGGAAAACACCTCCAAGATCAAGTCCAAACTTTGAGCGAAGTTCACCGCTCCCGAGGATGGAGGATTCCTGGGAGCAGAGCTGGAATCTGATGGCTTGGGGCTGGTTCCTCTGCCTGATGGGTGGGGAGAGCAGTGGTGGGAAGAGGAACCGCCACTCTTTGGGGCTTTCCTCTCCCCAGAATCATTAATGTTGGAAAACACCTCCAAGATTGAGTCCAACCTTTGAGAGAAGGTCACTGCTCCCAGGGATGGAGGATTCCTGGGAGCAGGGAATGCTATCAGTCCAGGCCATGGTGATGGGCACTGCCACAGCAGAGCGTGCTCAGCAAATGCTCCCCAAGCTGGATTCTCATCCTACTTTGTCTCTTCTTCTCATCCCAGTTACATCCCCGAAAAGCACTGACGGAAAATCGAGCCGGCTGAACGAGTCGGAGAAAATGATAGATGGGATAAATTAAGCCTCCAATTCTGGTCGCTCTCATCATCGCAATTTCCTCCAGCTTTTCTTGTTGTTGGGAAGTGTTTAAACACCCGGAGCGGGAGACTTGTCTGCCTGCTTTTTTCTTGGCTGATTGCAAACAGCTCGCTGAGGGTGCTCGGCGCTCCAGCTGTGTTTGAGCTGGGATCACGAGTGATGGGAACAGAGGGATGGAATCAGTCACCTGGTGCTGACAGAGCAACCTCAGTCCAGGCAAAGCCCAACACCAACCTCAGCCCCCGTTCGGAGCAGGGACCACAAAACACTTCCTTGGAGACGGGGAAAGAGCAAACACACAAATGTTTGCCAAAAATCAAGTGGTACATGAGTGGGATGTGTCTGGAGATAAGGAATTGGCTTTTCCCACAATCCCTTTTCCTCCCAAAACCAGGCGTGCCTGTCTCCACCAGCCCTCTGCCCCAGCAGATCCAAAAATCCCAGTTTTCATCACCAAGGATAAACCTCTTGGTGCTTTGGAACATGGAAAGGTCACGTTGTTCCCTGGAGCCGCAGCCAGGATCCGAGCGAGCCGAACCACAGAGAAAGAGAGAAGCAAACAACAGGCAAGGAAAGGATCCCTTCTTTCCATTATTGTGGGATTTATCTTCCCAATGTACGGGGAGTGTTGCCTGGCAACCCCGGCTCTCCCGACCTCTTCCATTTCCCCCCAGCACAGCCCAAACGAGCCCAATCCGCATGGAGCCCTCTCTGACACAATCGGATTTACAGGGGAGTCCTCCAGCAGCACGGGGCTCGTGTGTCCATCTCCAGCCCTTCCTCTCTTTTCCCAGACGGAAAGCACTTCCCAGGGCAGCTGCTGGTTGGTCTGGAGGAAGAATCACTGTGGGTTCTTCCCTGGAGCATGTCCATGCTGGAGATCCTGGCCCGGAGGCTGAGCTTCTCCTGGGGCTCCGCAGCAAACCCCGAACATCATCTGTGCCTTCAAACACACCCATCCCTTCCTGAAGACCCACGGACACTTCCAGGAGAAGTCTTGACCCACTGATGGTCAGTGAGTGTCCATTCAGAGCTGTTCCCAAAGCTCACCAAAGGTCTCCAAGCGCCTTCCAACACGTCCATCCATTGGTGGAAGTCCCAGAGATGACTTTCAAGCAGAAGCCATTGGTGGTGCATCTACGAATGTTCATCCAGGCCCTTCCCTGCTTGACATTCCCCATGGCACTGACAGAGGTGCTCTAGGACCTTCTCAGTGCTTTTGCAGAGCCACGGAGCAGGGACAGGGATCCTTCCAGCATCCTAGAGCCTCCTGGAACGGGTGGGTTTTCTTTTGTGGATTCATCCAGGATTTTCCACAATTGCAGCTGCTTCACTTGCATCCTCCCCTCCCTCATTCCTGCCTTTCCATCCCTAAACTCCTTTCTGATTCCTCCCAGCTGCTGAGGAACATCTCTCTCCCAACCCAGAGGAGTTCCAGAGGGCACGATCCATGCTGAGACAGCACTGTAGGGGAATTTGGACAACTTAGAGAGGAACGAAAATTCCCCATCTCATTGCAGCTGCTTTAACTTTAAAACCCTCTTTCCAAGTTCTTCACATCTCGGTGACACCCAGGGATGGGCTTGAATGGGATCTGCCCCCGTGTCCCATCGGCCGCCGAACTCGCCTGGCCCTTTCCCGGTGTATCCGCCGTTGCCATGGTTACTATCTGTCCAGCGGGATGGGATCCGCTCCTGTTCCCCTGACAATAGCAGCTCCTGAAACTTTATTCCTGCCTGGGGACAGCATTAATCACTCACCATCGGCACGGAACGGGGGCTCTGCCACCGCGGGGTCACCCTCCCGCCCAGCGAGAGCCTGCACGGAACCGCCGCGGCTGTGGAAAGCTTTCCCACCACCGCCCCATCCTGGGATTTCAAACGCAGGACACAGCTACCCGGGATGACAGCGGCAGGAACTGGACTCTCAATGTCACCCTGAGACAACGAGGCGAGGGTCCAGCCTGAGGACATGGGGCAGAAATCGTTTGACAGCTGCAAGGTCCCATCAGCAATGCCACAGGGCTGCTAGAGCGGCTCGGCCTCTCCCGCCTCGGGAAAGGCGAAGCAGGGTGAGGAAAAACGGGGACAGTGAGGGTTCAACCTCTGTTTTCCCAGGCAAACAGCTTCCAAAAGCCAGCCAGGGATTTGTGCACACTCCTGCAGCTGCACCGCTCCTGTTGGGTGGGAGCTGGAGAGGCTCTGTCGTGTGAGCGGTGCTCCCAGTGCTCCTCGGGCCCAGAATGGAATCATGGAATGGTTTGGGTTGGAAAGGACCTTAAAGCCCACCCCTGCCGTGGGCAGGGACACCTCCAGGTGGCTCCAAGCCCTGTCCAGCCTGGCCTCCGACACTTCCAGGGATCCAGGGGAAGCCGCAGCTTCTCTGGGCGCCCTGAGGCACCGCCCTCACAGGTGGTTTTTCCTTCCCAGTATCCCACCTAAACCCTCTCTCTGCCAGTCTGAAATTACTTTCACTTCGGAAGAGCCGCACGTCTCCGCTTTTCCCTCCCCTAATTCTGGCTCCCAGCAAGGTGCAGAAAGACCCCTCGGACCCC
>VZRR01011844.1:0-23645 GCA_013398015.1 Oreocharis arfaki
GCCTGTAGTGCGGCGGTGGCGGAGCGGGGCCGGCGGAGCCCAACGCGGCCCCCGGGTGCGGCTGCCATTTTGCGGTGCGGGCCGCGCTGACCCCATTGTGCTGTGCCCGCAGGTGGATGCCCGCCGCCCGGCATGGAGCAGGCCTGCGAAGTGAGCCGCCGCAGCTGCCTCGTCCCCTTCGGCACCTCGCTGTCGGCCGCCGAGCCCAAGGGCGGCCCCTTCGGCGAGGCCCGCGGCCCCGAGCCGCCCGCCATGCAGCTGGCGGCCGCCAAGCCCGGTTACGGCCAGGACCCGTCGTCCTGCTACATCCCGCTGCGCCGGCTGCAGGACTTGGCTTCCATGATCAACGCCGAGTACCTCGGCGGTGCCGCCGACGGCGCTGAGGCCCTGCCCGACCCTGGCTCGCCGGCCCCCCGCCTGCCCGCGGCGCAGGACCCTGCGGCCGAGGTGCCCCGCGGGACCCGGGCCTTCCCCCTGCTCCTGCGGGACGGCGGAGAGGAGGCGCCGGAGGAGGAGGAGGGCGCCGAGACTCCGGAGGAGGAGGAGGAGGAGGACGACGACGACTACGACGACTACGACGACGACGACGACGACGACTACGAAGAAGAGGAGGACGACGACGACGACGACGACGAGGAGGAGGCGACAGAGCCCGGCCCGCGGAGCCGCGGCCGCTCCGCTCCGCAGCGGGGCCCCGACAGCCGCCTGCAGCCGGCCGAATCCGTGCCGGACGGTGGCCCCGGGGAGAAGCCTGAGTCCTCGGCGGCCCTGCAACTCGTAAGCACCGTCGGGGCGCGGGCGGGGGGGCCGTGGCCGCTGCCATTTTGCGGTGCGGCCGGGCCGGGCCGGGCCGGCCGCGCTGCCTCCCTCGCCCCGGCACCCCGGAGGATGGGAGCCATCTTACCGAGCGAGGGGACCCAGCGCGGGCTGTCACCGCGCTCCCCGCGCACCTGTGTCCCGGCGCGGCCGCCCGCGCTCCCCCCGCCGCTTTTTCTCCCGTCAGGAATAAGAGGCACCATCCCTCTGCCCAGCAACTGGCTGCAGAGTTCGGTGGAGTTTTTTCCCCGTTGGAAGGGTTTTTTTGAGCGCAGTGCAGATGCGGAGGGCAGGAGGGAGCGTTCCCATCTCCTGCTGCTCGGGCTGAACGCTGTCAGAAGCTCTTTGTCTGGCCAGGCCTGAGGTTCCCGAGCTGTGAGACCTTGGCGGTGGCCGGGGAGAGGCCGTGTCGTGGCCTGACAGACCTCATGGGCAGCAAACCTTGCCTCTTATTCAGGCTTTTTTTTTTTTTTTGTAAATTTCTCTCTACGCTCACAAATTCCTTTATTTATAATATAATTAATAAGAAGGAAAACTGATGGAACTTTATGAGTTCTGAAAGGAGATGGATGCATTTACTAGTTTTTTGGTGCAGTTTGCTTTTGAATCCAAGTATAAGAGATGCTTGTCAGTGTAACCTTTTATTTGCAGCCATGTATGTATGTTTCCTGCAGTTTTCCTGTATTTTTTGTGTATTTCTTCAATATGTTTTTGCAACCTCCACGTTCCTTGCTGGAGGATGCTCTGGGCTTTAAGTATTGGTGCAAGGTTTGAAGATTAGCTCATTTGACAGGACTAATACCAAAACCATCTTGCTGTCTTTAATTTCAGTAGAGCCACTGATGCCGGACAGATCGTGCTGGTGCGTGCAGTGCTTGGGAGGCAGGATTGTGTTCCTTTGGGAACACTCAGTGTTCCTGGTTCGTGCTCTGGGAGGTGGGGAGCACTTGTAACAGAGTGCCCATGGAAGGGGCAATTTCAGGAAGATGCTGACAGCAGCTTAATTTGTTTGTGGAACAATTCAGGCTTGTAGATACTCTTCAGCGTTCCTTGGGAGGAATCTCTCGGTCTTTGGTGGTGAGAGGCTGCTGTGGGTCTGAGGTTTGTGCATGTCCTCAGCTTTGTTTTGCAGAGCAAAGCAGGGATCTCTCGCAGACATGTGCTCGCTGATGCGGTTGTGGGAGGGTCTCACTTTGTAAACAGAAGCTCGCTGAGGTACTTTCACAACACTTGCCTTTACAATGTGCTCCACAGAACTGCAGCTGGTACTAGTGACGGAGCCTGTTATTTGAATATGCAACGAAGGTTGACTTTTCAGTAAAACTGCCTTACCTGTGTGCTGTAGTTAGCATTGCTGGGTTGTTGTGGTGACTTGAAAGCATAGCTATGTTCCTAAAAAAAAATGCAAAGAAGAAAAGCATTTTTTATGCAGCCTGGGGTCCTGCTTTCCCTAAGTCTTGCGTTCTTTCTTCAGTAAGTAAGTGCTTGTTGTCTGAGCGGTCCTTCATTTTAATCCCACTGCCTGTGGAATGGGAAGGGACAGGGATTTTCCTCTGTGCCAAGTTACCACCGAGACAATGGAAATCATTTGATGGTTGAACGTGACATAGTAGCTAGAAATAACCAGGTTTGCTACTCAGGTCATGTATTCATTTAGGCATTTAATTCCAGTCTCATCTCTGTTTGATAACTTGAAGCAACTGTTTTTTGAGAACCTGCTAAAACTTAAAACTAAAACCCACCCCAAAAAAAGCACCACGAATCCCTGGGAGTTCCACACAGCTGTTTGTCATAGCTGGGCTGCTCTTACAGGTATCAGCTTTATGCTGCCTGCTGATGGGGCTCCTCCACCTTACAGCAAGACTGTCTCAGAGCTTTTATTTTTGAAGCTCATGGCTCTTGAGTGTGCCGCTGCTGCTCAAACTTCCTGTTTTGCCAAGAGGGAAGTGTGTGTGTATCTCCGATGTCTGTGTCTGCCCCTTGCAAGATCTGAATTTTTCGATAGATGCTTGCTTTGAAAAGGCCGATTTCCGAAATGTCAAGAGTGCTTGCAGCAGAAGGGCCAGAATTTGGTTTAGTCTTAAGCGGGATGCAAAGTCCAGCATTTAAGTAATGCCTCTGGGCAGGAGGGGTGGTGGCCGGTATTGTTTTGCATGGGGATTTGTTAATAGCCCTGGCACCCGCTGCTCTCAAACATTGCCCCGAACAGGGGAGGTTGCTCAGGTACCATTCAGTTGTAAAGAGGGATGTGCATATTCTGAAGTAAAGCTATTTTAAGTGCCAACTTAATCTTCCCTTAAGGGTGTCTGAAGTTCCCAGCAGCTCCCGACAGATTTTGTGTTGTGGAGAAGGAAATGATAGCGGCGGTTCTTGGGTCTTGTTCTCCGGAGGTGGTGATGCAGTGACTGCTGGCAGCTGCTGGCTTGCTGCCTTGTGCACGTTGGGCTGTGGCCATTTAAATTTAAATGGGTGGTTGTTCTTGAATATCTCTGTTCTTTACCATCTTGATGTGAGTTTGTCTGTAGTGCTGCCCTGGCCTTTCCAAGTTGCAGAGGCCCTGGACAGCATTATATTGAGTTGGAGGGAGAAGTGAGTCCAGACTCCAGTGCTGCGGAGGGTGGGTACAGCCACAGAAGGTCTGAGTGCCGCAGATATTGCTTGGATTTAAATGCTGAGGAATTGGAGCAGGTGGACTTGTTTCTTGCAGAACTCTCGTGGAAATTTTGCTCTTTTAATGTAACTTTTGATGCCTTATTACTTCACTTCGTTGGCTTGTTGTTTTTTAGTTACTACGCACAAAGTATGTTTGAGTCATTTGGTTTGCAGAGTTGAGCATTCGAGGAAGCAGAGAGTTCTTGGATTCAGGTACATCTGGGCCACTCCTACTGTGTGTACGTTCTGCATTCACAAGCTGTTTTCTCCACGGGACCCTGATGGTTTCAGACTTCAGGATGTGCAGAGGCTTGCATAAGGCTCCGTGTTGCTTTTCATTATTATTTCCTTGTTGTCCATTCCTACAATGCAGGAGTGTGATTTTTGGGTAATGGCAGTGAGGAAGTGAGGTACAGGGGAATCTAGAGCCAGATCTTTCATCCCTAAGAATGGCTGCTTCCAGGGGCTGGGTGTGAGGAATGAGTGGGGCATGTGTGAAAGGCTCCTGGAAGGTTTTTGCTTTGCCAGAATCACACTGTGTTTCACTGTGTTAGACGTACTGAAGGCCAGCACAGTCCTCTTGAGAATTAATCCATGCTGAACTTGAGTTCTGATCTGCAGCTGTGGGAGGCTACTCTGGTTATGAAATGTTGGTGTTGCCCGTGTGAGAGTTACACTGCTGCTTGGTTTATTAACTGAAGCGTCTGGTGCCATTTCTCTCTCTGCTAAAAATAAAATGAAGGAACCCAAGCCACGTGACCCTCGCTACTCCTGTAAACATTTCTGAAAGAATCTCCTACTACAGACTGTTGATTCGAGATGTAACTACTGATAACATATATCCCTGAGATACAATAGGCACGGCAGTGGTTTGTTTTAGCAGGGAACATAAATTTCCTTGGTCAGTTGGCATCTTCCTGGTGAGGAGATGAATTCTGTTTGGCCATCAGTGATTCCTGCAGGCGTCAGCTCCCGCTCCATGCACTTGGAGAGAAAAGGCTATTTGTGTGTTACTGTCCCCATGCCTCTGATCTTGCACACATCCCTCTTTGCCACTAGGATTTACACTGTTGGGAACATGGTATTATTTCACAGGAAAGAGCGTCTGGCTCTAACTTGCCTTGCTGTGCAGCCTGGTGGCACCCACCAGGCCTTGTACTGAAGGGCATTCCTGTCTCAAATAGCTCTAAACTTACCTATAAAGGACTTCAGCCACGGTGGGCATCCAGAAGAATGGGAATTTCCACAGTGAAGGCCCTGTCCTGGCCTGGGTTACTGTTTGACTATAAATTTTTGAGGTCCTTAATGACTTCATGCTTTCACGGTGTGATGATGCTGCGTTGCCTCTTGGTTGTGGTGGAGGTGTGAGTGGTGGGTGAGTGTTAGGAGCTGTCAGAGCAGGACCTGCTGTGTGTGAGGGTGTGAGAGCAGCTCATTCTGAGGGTTTTGAACAGTCTGTAGGATCCAGAGCTCTCCTTCACGGCAGGTTGGATCCTGGAAGCATTTTATGATAGCATTTAGCTGAGATTGCCCTTCCTCTCCTTGTTTTATTGTATTTGTTCTCTGATTGCTGATTAGGTGTGAAATATCTGTTTGTGTACGTTGTGTTACAGGAAATGACTTGGTTTCTCTAGAAAATACCTGGCTGGCCGTGTGAAATTTGAATGACTAATGCCTTCGTGTTTCATGTTCTGAAGCTGAACATGCCTGTTTGCAAATAGCAAAACCAGAGGTATTTTCTTGCAGGTTGGACAGTTTTGAAAGTGATGTTTTACTGGTTATGATGACAGAAACCTCTGTGTAATTTCTGCTTTCTAAATTTAAAACTTTTTTTAAAAACTTGAGTGAGAGAGACGTTGTTCAAGCAATGTCCTGGTTCATATACTGTTTGCAGTTGTAAGTCTGGCAATAGTAGCAACAAAATTAGCTTTTACAGGTGGTTTTTTTGGGCTAGATGCTGCCTTTCAGGCTCTGCTAGCTCTGCTAAATGGCTATATGTGCTGGTGATTTCTTTTAGAAAAGTGTACCTCCCACAACTTGAACCTTTTTTTCCTAACAAATCTTAGGTTGTTGAGGGTACAGTGGTTCAAGTTTTGCTGTTACAGCTTCTTCTCAAGCCTTGGTAAAATCAATGACAGTAGCTCAGTTTGATGCTGTAGCAGTAACCTTTGACTTCAGAGCAGCATATTCTGCATGAAGTCATGGATTTGTTGATTGCCTCTTCCAGTGTAGCAGCTTCTTGTTGCACCTCATTACACCCTGTTCCCAGAAGAGGGGTTAAACTGTGTGATGTGCAACAATTACTAAGTTGGGGTTTTTTTTAAATTTCACCAAGTAAACTGAACAAACCTGTAGCTCACTCAAGGGATGAAGTCTGAATATCGTTAACAAGCTACTTGAGCCCCAAGAAAAAAGTAGCGTTTTCTAAGATATAATTGAGATGGTATTTCTTAAAAATATATTTGTAACTCAGATAATGATCAATTTTCAGTGCAATTGCTTATAGTATACTTCTGCTTTTCTTGCCTGTGACTGACAGCTTGTATACAGTAATTTTGGTTGCTTTTGAATTATTTGCTCTGGCATTTAGAAAGGCACAGGGAATAAAAACATCTGAGGAGAAATCTTAGCAGGCAGGGGTTTGTCCTAGGAGTTTAAAGACTCAACAATTTAAGTGAATGCCACTTCTAATACCAAAAAACTATGACCTATGTTTTTTTCTGCCTGCACAGAGCCACCTGGTGCAGAATGGTAACACGCGGGAGTTTGGCATGGCTGCAGAGCTGTGGTGCCATGCTGAGGAAAACTGTGAGGTGGAAAGTTTGGAGCCCCACTGGTTCAGTCATGGGTAGGAGCACAGGCATTGCTTTGGCTGATCTGAGTGGGTGCTCCTGACCCCAGTGCCCAGGAGAGGGGAAGATGCTGCCCTATGTTGGAGCAGGTGCCAGCTAAAGTTCTCTGTTCTTGTTAAATTAGAAATCTGGTTCCAGTGTGGCTGCTCCCAGTAGCTCAGCAGCAGTGATTAAATGTGCGACAGAGATAAAGATGGCCTGGGTGTGCATCCATCTCTTTTGTGTCCAAAAGCATTGATGAAGCCGGGAGGAATTTCAGCGGTGTGTCTTGCCTCTACTGAAAGATGGTAAAGCACTTGTTAAAATTGACGTGCTGACTCTTTGCGGTTATCATTAAGATTTATCTCACACGGTTCTTTGGAAAAATGGCAAAAAGAAGTTGGGAGAAAAGTCACCTTTTGTATCGCTTCTTTCCCTCTCAAGGGCAGGCTGGTCCTGGCTGTGTGCCTTCGCTGCTGTCTCTAGCACAGCCCGAGCAGAAGGGTTGTGCTAAGTTGTCCCAACTCATTGCCTGGACTGGTTGTAGCCTTGGCAGTGTTGGAGCTGCACGATCCACAGGTGAATGAACGGCTTTCCCAGCAGCCAGCAGCATCCCCTGCTGCCTCTGTGGGGCTGAGGTGCTGCTGGGGCTCGGGGTGAAGAGTAAGGCTGCAGGTGGAAAGGGCACTACATGCATTACATCAGGGAAGGGAGTGTTTTGGGAGCCCTATTGGTGGCTGAATCACAGGGCAGCATATCTTTGGTCCTGGAGGCTTTCCCATGTGTTTTCCCATCCTCCTCCTCATTGGGTGGAGCACTGGGGTAGGAAGGGTTGGCAGGAAAAGCTTTGAGTGAGTTCTTGATAACTCATGAGAAATAAATGCACTGCAGACTCCTTTTGTATTTTCAAACATTGACTTTTGCACGTGAGACACCCAGAAGTGTTGAGTGGCATGGAGCAATCCAAGTGTTGCATCCAAGCCAAAGGATGGGCTGCCTTTTGGGGTGGTATTCTTTAGGAAAAAGTGAACAGTGAATTTGCTGTGCAGTAGTATCTCAGCACACTGGAAACTTCCGGTTTCTTGTTCAACTCACACAGTGCCTACAGTGCTGAGTGTGCAGTGAGGCTCTCGCCCTCAGCCCTGCTTGAAACTTCCATGTTCCACTTGTTTTGGCGGAGTGTGTTTATGACTTTCCCTCCCACCGTTGGTGGGAAGATAGAAACCTGCTGTTGCCTGATTCAAGAAGGGTGAGGAGCAGGGTGGTTATCACTCTTTTAATAGTTCTTTCCCTTGCCCTGATGTTACTTTGTTGTTTGGTTTTCTCAAGCACCTGTTCAGGCTTCCTACTGTTCTGGCTAATGACTGCCCTAAGATTTCTAAATAACAGCAGTAAAACAAGTCAGATTCCTCTTGCCTGTAGTTGGCTGTCCTCTGACAGTGTGTTCACAATGTTTAGGAAGCTGGATTCACCACAGAAGGGTTTGGAAGCTTCTCGGAAGCTTAAGTTTGTAGTACCTGGTGCCTGAAGCATGAACCTTCCTCAGGTCATGGCTTTGAGTATGCATATCGAGAAATAAATAAGCGCAAGATAAAATTATTGCCCTGCTAGTGTTCAAAAATTCTGATTTCAGTTTTAGTAGGGATTCAGAAAAAGCAGTCGAAGTTTTAAGTGCAAATTAAAACTGAATTTTATATGAATAGAATAGAATTTCTGTTTCTTTTGGAAAAACGGTACAACTGGGTAGGGGGACATACATCCTGAATGCCACCTCATTTTCAGGAGGTTATGGTTTTGTGTAAGAGGCGTCTTTTTATTTGGACTAGCAAAGTGGGATTATCCCTTCCTCTCCTGTGGGTAAATGAAAGCTTCTGCAGAAAATGAGATTTGTAAGCCCCTCTTAAATGTTTGTTGCTTTCAAAGAATCCCACTGATTTAAAAAAATCCAAACAACATCAACAACCAAACCAAAACAAGCAACAAGCAGTTAATTTGATTTAATTCAACCCAAACTCACACTTTTTAGTGGTTGAGGTTCTAAACCAATATTCACTCTTTGCACTGTACATGTTGTTCTCTAGTTCTGCTTCATTCTGGTCACAGCTTAAACTGTAATGAATAGACATACATATAAAAATTAGAATAGCCGAGTTTCATTTTGCGTAGTTTGAATCTGTTTTTCATTTCATGGATTTAGAGACTTCATATCTGAAAAATGAACGCTGTGTTTATCAGATGTCTTGCTTGTGAGCAATTTGTTTGATGATACATAGAGGAGCACAAAAGTAAGGCTGAAAAGGGGACAGATCTGATGACCTCGTTTCAGTTTGGGGGTTTTTTTTGCTTGTTCTCTGACATAAGAAGATGTTTGTGGGTATTTGTTCTTCATGAGAATTTGCAGAGTTCTGGTAATGCCAGCAGTTCCTCTCTTGCTGAAACAATTAGTGCTGATTAAAAGAGCCAGATTTAAAGAGAATGTGGTTTACCATTTAGAATGTGTGCAGATAAGCAAGTAGGAGAGTCTGTCCTCTGCTTCAGGCTGCTTTCAGTGGTCTGAAATCTTCTCTGTGTTGGTGGATTTCTCTCCACTGGGGATCTGGGTGAGATCATACCCTTTCTCTCCTACTTCCTCCTCCTGCCTCCCTCAAACCTTGCTGTCAGGTGCATTTCTGGTAGTTAGGATCCTGAAGTGCCAAAGCTTTGTCTTGCACTGCTCTTCCATCCAATCCGTGAGGAAAACTGTCTCCATTGAGTGAAACAGGGATGCTGTTACCCGGTTATCTTGGAGACTGAGACTTGGTGTTCTCTCATCAGTACATTCTCTATGCAAAATCTGTATGTGGATAACCCCTGACCTTGATAGAAATGCTTCAGGATGTAGGAATTACTCAAACTAGTCCAATCTGCTCTTGATTTTAACCTTTCAGGGTAGTTCATATGTACATATGGACTCTGAAAAGCTTTAGTACCCTGGAAAAGGGTACTAAAAACTGGCCAAAGACAACAAATACCCACAAGCATGTTGATAACAGAAGTTTGGTCTGTATCATAATCTCCGCTGTATTTTTTGCTAGTGAATATTTAATTAGTGTGTATTTAACACTTCTGGATGATAATGGTCCCAGATAAGAGGTAGTGTACTTTTTCAGACATGAATGTAGGTCGGATGCCTGTTTGCTTTTTGCTGCAGTGCTGAAGTTGAAGGAAGACTGGAGCAGTTGGGACAAAAGGCATGCACCCAGGTCCCCAGCAGCACAGGCTGCCCATGGGCTTCCAGCAGACTTCTCCAGCTGTGCTGTTTGATTTGAAGCTTGCCGTGAAGTGCCAGTGTGATTTTTACTCTGGTTTCTTCAGATACGCCACTGCGTGCTGTGATTTGGGTGGGGGTTTTGTCCATATGGGCTCCAGTTGGGCTTACCCCTTTCCCTGTGCAGGGATTGATTCCTGTAAGTTTTGTCACAGAGTGCAGGCCTCTTTGCAGCCTCTCTCTGTAAAGGCTTAAAGTTCCTCTGCTTGGTGATGGTACTTTGTATGGAGGAAACTTTGTGTATGGAGGTGACCTCTGTTTGCTTAGCTTCAAATATTTCTTAGCTATCAAGTAGATATAGTTTAATTTTTTTCCCGTTTTGGTTTTATTTGTTTGTTTGTTTGTTTTTTTCCTACTGATTTGGTTTCGATTTCAGAAAAGCTTCTTTAAAACATGAATCTTGGCTACTGAGAATGAATTTCTGGCTTCCATCACAAGCAGTTACTAGTTTTGCTTTGTTGTTGTTCTTAGTCTCCTTTTTGCCTCTCCATGCAGCATTCCCAAGCAAAGGTTATTGCCCAGTTCTTCTCTTTCCTTCTCTCCGTGTCTGTTCATTTCTCAGTGCGCAAGTGTTGGGCCTGAGTGAGGTAGTGAACCATGGATCACTCAGACTTCTTTCCATCCTCCCTTTGTTAAGAGCAGTACAGAAGTAGGAGTTGACCTTTTAACTGTCCGTCAGCAGCAGTCACTGTATAGGAATTGCATTCATTGCTGCTTCATTTCTATGACCATAGTTAAGGGATCTAGATCCCCATGACAGGAGCTGTATGGACAGAGGGATAATCCTGAGTGCTGAGGTTAAAACTGTGCTGCTTTGTCTTAAACTCTGCTAACTCAATGAGGTTGTGCTGTAGCTGGAGGGAAGTTCCATCTCCTATAGACTTCTGGGGTAGCTTTAGCAGTTCCCTTCTGGGCTTGTTCTGGGAGTATTTAAATAGGGAGGACTTGCCCCAGTTGCTGCCTCTCCTTTGTGAGGGCAGAGGGTGAATAACCTGTTCCACTGAAATGGCAGGAGCTGGGAGTGGCCTGTCCTAGGCACAGGGCACCTGTGACACCGACTGTGGGGTTGGTTGTGTTAGTGGATAACTTCTTTATAGAATCACAGAATGGTTTGGGTTGGAAGGGGCTTTAAAGACAATCTAGTTCCAATGCCCTACCATGGGCAAGGACATCTTCTGTTAGATGAGATTGCTCAGAGTTCCATCCAGCCTGGCCTCGAACACTTCCAGGGATCCAGGGGCATCCACAGCATCTCTGGGCAACTTGTGCCAGGGCCTCACTACCTTCACAGGGAAGAATTGCTTCCTCGTGTTTCATATAAACCTACTCACAGATTATGGCCATTCCCCCTTGTCCTGTCACTCTGTGCCCTTGTAAGAAGTCCCTCTCCAGCAGGCTGTTTGGCCCAGGCTATCCAGGTGCCTTCAGATGTCATCTTTCCCTCAAGCTCGTTTTGGTAGGTGTTTTTATTTCTGGTAAGAAAGCTGTTGATCTTCAGCCAGTTCAGCCATATCTGGGGTTGGTGGCTTGTAGGAATTAGATGAACTTTTTGTCATCTCATCCTGTTAGGAAAAAAATAATGATCACCAAGCTTTAAGGAGTAAAAGGTAGTGGTGGGGGCAGGCTGTGGACTGATCCTCAGCAAGCTTCCACTTCTAGCTAATAAGAAATAGGTATTGGGGATAACTTTATCCTGGGCATAGATGGAATGTAGGGAGAAGCATTAGAGTTGCTGGCCTGGAAATGAGGTTTGAAGAGAGCACTGGAAGCTTATGGGGCAGAATTGTTGCTGCTTCTGCCCCTGGCAGTGATGTTTGGGCTGGCTCATGTGTTGGGTGTGACTTACGCGGCAGCTACCAGTGTGGTGAGATCTGCCAGGAGATATCCATAGCCCATGCTGCTGCTGCAGGGCCCTGGGCAGGTGTCTGCTGTACACTCAGAGGAAAAGGCTATTAGTGTCATTGTTTATGCTGTATTAGTTAATTACCCTTTGGATGTGGCTGCCTCCTTTTATTTTCATCCTTGGCTTTGATTCTGTCCAGTTTGTGCCTGAAACAGGCTTGGCAGGATCTTCCTCCATTATTTTCGGGGGGTCAGTGGCTTCTTTCTTGCGTTTCTTCATCCTCCTTGCACACAGTCTCTCTTGCTGCCCCAGCCTTTCTGCAAAACATGTTCTGTCCCTGGCTTCATTGAGTAACATTGTTTATAATTAAGTCATGAATAAACTGTAATAGGGCTTTCTTGGCCAAGTATATCCATGATGGCTTTCCAAAGCAGGTCTGAATTGGAAGTGTGCAGGACTACAATGGCTGCAGATCAGTGCTTGATCTCTGGACAGATGTCTCTTTGGGTATATGAAACTGCAAATCTGAAATTGCCTGTAACAGCAGCTGTATCTCTGCCCCTTTGTGTGCAGTTCAGTCTTGCTGTGGCTCTGCCAAGATGGTCATATCCCTGGTCACGCTGCAGGGGCACGTGGGGTGTCTGCAGCTGTGCCTCCAGCTGCGATGGAGGGGCTGGTGCTGCTCTGATTTTTATTCAGAGATGTCCAGTGGTGCAGGAAAGGTGCACCCCGTGGCTGTCAGCATTGTCTGTGTTTGTGGGCTTCTGCTTTGTGCCACTTCTTCCAGCAAGATTAATGGATTGAAGAACAGCTTCCAGTGACAGAGCCAAGAGTGGTTTTTGGATAAGGGTTATTTTTTCCACTTGTTAATGATGTGGTTATTTTCAAGGGAGGAAGATTGGTGACAGACGGTTGAGGACTGACAGTATGTTTACTATAATAAAAACACTTGGAAATTTAAGTTTTCTTTGCTTGATATGTTTCATTATTTGCTGTGTGGTGAGAATTTCAGGAGGGTAAAGGTACTTGGCTTTCTAATCGAAAGCCTCCTTCTCATGAAGCTGAGCCCCAGTGTTTGGTGTTTCACTTAGTGAATTGCAGTCTGGTGTGTTTAGTTGGCACAGTACAAATTCAACAGGTGACTTTGCAAGTAGTGTTTGTGTCATCCTGCTGCTGAGTCTTGGCTTGTGACCCCTTCCACAGTGATCATTTGGGGTCTTTGTTGGAGAGGGTTTGATTAAAAACATCTGCAAGGTACAGTCTTGTTTTGTCCAGAAATAGCACAGAGTGATCTGAAATGCTGCTATCACCTCAAGTTTAGGCTCTAGCTTGTCCCATCTGAACAGCAAATTAATGCCAAACATTTGATAACAGAGTAGACAGTACTGACTGCCTTGAGGAGAACATCAAACAATACGAAACTGTGATGTTCCTCATCAATGGAGAAAGCCCTGTCCTTTCCTTCATCACTAACCAAGGCTCTTACCTGGTTTAATTTCTTTAGTGTATATCCACTGGAGTTACAATGTGTTACCCGATCTGCAGTGGCTCACAGATTTTCTTGTTATTTAAATACTTGAATATTTCCATGCTCTGAAGGTTAACAGTGCTGTGATCAGATGTAGGGGACTACATCTGAAGTTTACTTTTTTAAAAAACTCGGGCTTTCCCTCACTCACAGAAAAGTCGCTGTTACTGCAGGGCTGAATTCTTGGCCATCAGGATGTATCAGCAGTTTGATCTTGGCGTAGTAAATGCTAATTTTAATAGGAGTGAAATGTGTTGTATTCTGACATAAGAAATATATGCTTTGGGGCTATAATTTTTCTATCATGCAGCAGAGTTTAAAGGAAGAGACTTAACTGTACGTGGAAAGGACAACAGCTGCTGCTTTTGCTCTTCTGCTGTTGGTTTTTCAATGTTACGCATTTTTAAAGTCCCTAGCAGATTTATTTTTTTTTCTGTGTAAAATAATGTAAAGGCATCTCTGGCAGGTTGGTAGGATTTAGGGAGAGTAGAGAAGAAAATTATGCAAGACGGTGACCTGCTGCAGTGCATCCTGTCACAAGGCTCTCCCTCAGGACATGGTGCTTCCTGATCTGCCTCTGTGACCCATTGTGGAGACTTTGTGGTGGGCGATGGTGAGTCCAACACCTGACTGCTAATGCTGGGGAAATGAGAGAGGAAACTGGGCAGGAATGAGAATAGCTGCTGACTTCTTCGAAAGAGGTTTAGGCATTGTCTGAATAGTTTCTTGAAAGCCACCTTTTCACTTGGCTGGGATGTTGGAGGTTCACAAAGAGTTGATTTAAATGCAGACTTGCCTAAGGGCAGGGGTTGTGGGTTTCCTTCACGTGGATCAATGTGAATGCCCCTGGCAAATCTCCAGCAAGGTTTTACTGCTCCGTCCAGTGACCCTGCTCAGGTTACAGTTGTCAGTAAGATGCACATCCATTGTATGTGTATGCACAGCATCGGAGATAATCAGCTGGGATGTACACGTGTCCCTCACAGCCCAGGCTGGAAATCTGTGTAAAAAAAATTTGAGGCCAAAGTCACATTTACAAGAGCACCAGTTGAAAACGGACTGAAAAAAGAAAGGGTTTGCATCTGAAAGTGCATCTGCATTTTAAAAGCAACAGCCAAGGCAGCATCTCTGGTTCCTGTGCTCACAGATACAGCTGCAGACAGGGAGGCTGCAGCAAGGCAGTGGCAGACAGAGGGGCTGCAGGCCCCTGCCCGGTGCTGTTCACATTCCCTGTTCCTGAATTCCTGCTCAGCAATAAGTTATTGTGTGGCTTTTGATGAGTGAGTAAGAAGAATTTCAACAATGTAGTGTGTAACATCATTACGTGCCTTTTTTTCATGTGACAGGGTTTATTCTTTTGTGTTTTCTTTAACCACATGAAGAAGACCCATAAAACTCAATGAGAAACGGAATATACCTTTTATTAGAGAGGTCTGTTGTGTTTTAGTTGCTGGGATGTTGAACTGGGTATGGCAAGAGACGTGCCTTGAGCAGGGTGGTTAGCAGGATGGAGAAGTGAAGCAGAAAGGTGTGTGTTTGTGCTGTAACAGCTTTAATGAGGAGCATATTGCTTGTGCTTATTGGCAGGAACAATACCTAGAGTGCTTCTTGGAGCTCCTAAAATGCTGAACCCACCTGGGACATGTTGGTGGGTGCTGCTAAACAGGCAGGATACCTCACAGCTGGGTACAGGGACTCTTGTATCCTGTGAAAACCTCTTGTACCTTGTCTTGGCTCAGTTATTCGCAACACCAAAGCTCCTGGATCCTCTCCTTGGCAGAGATCCTGCTGGTGAAGCACATCCAGCCAGAGAGGCTGCGTGCTTCGCAAACAGCACAGGATCTGCTCTCAGCTCTTGGGCAGTGACACAGAAATGGCATTAAACAGCTTTAGGGTTTGTGTATTGAAAGTTTTTTGTGTTCTTGTGGCGGCTGCACAGCCCTGGGAAGCCGAGGGGATTTGGGTGACTGTGTCTGCAGAGTTGATACTTGTGAGCGGGTTTTGGAGACAGGCAAGGTCAGTGTGTCTGTCTGTGTCCTAGAGGGGGGTGATGCTGTTATGCTCCCTTTCTGCTCTGTAGTTTTGGGGCAAAGCATCACCAGTTCTGCTTTTACAAGCTAAACATTAGTACATATGATTTTTTTGTGATTGTACCTGTCTTTGGTTTCAAATATTTTCTGGTGAAGCTTTTTCCTGAGCACATCTGGGAAGCAGGGAAGTTACTAACTTGTAGATACCAATTCCCCCCCCCCTCCGTTGATAAACGCTTAATTTGCTGCTCTTATCACATTTCAGCCAGGAAAAATTCGCTGTCTCTTGCTACAGCTTTTTCTGTATGTTGCAACCTTTGAAACGAACAAACTGATGTGGGTGAAATAATGGGATCTGGTAGTGACTCCAAATATTTACCTGTTCAAATGTGTGAAGTTTGAGTGCAGTCATTTACCAGAGGTCATGTTCCTTACTAAAAAATATAACAAAAACCTTCTCAAATCCTCTTGCTGTTTTGTTCTTTCAGAAGAATGGCAGAACCATTGTGTTCTTTAGAGGTGTAGGAGCCACTAAGTAAAATCAGGACTTGCATTTTAATGTAAATGTCTCTGCTGTCCCATGTAATCTGCACACGGTGGGGGAGGCAAATCTCTTCAAAAGCCTCTGGAGCTTTAGTGATTTCTTGTGTTCTGGTTTTTCCCCAAAGATCCAAGCCGAGAAGAAACCTCCTCCAGTGAAGTACGAAGTTGGGGATCTTGTTTGGGCCAAGTTCAACAGACGCCCATGGTGGCCATGCACAGTTTGTCATGACCCAGTGCTGGACTGTCACTCAAAAATGAAAGGTACTGTATCTACTCAGACCACAAAGCAGGTGGTGTTGTGTATGGCAGGATGCTGCAGTTTTAAATTAATTTGAAAAGCATTTCTGGCGCTTGAAAGGTGAGAAGAAATAGATTCTGCTGTGGAAAACAAGACCTGGATCCATAAAGTAGAGCTAAATGAGGGAGGTGGAAGGAGGAAGAAGGGGCTGGGGGTGGTGAAGTGGCAGAGATAGCTGTTGGACATTTAGGCTTTTCTTCCCAGAGTGTAGGAAGGACGAGTAGCTGGGCTAAGCTCAGGGCACTGCAGAAGAAAGAGCAGCGTCTTAAAAAAGTGATGCAGAGAAAAAGGAGATGGATCAGAGAGGTGCAACCAGGTAAGGAAGCAGAGCTGGGAAGATTGGCGTGTATGAGGACACAGAGTTGTTCTTGGAGAATGGGTGTCAGGAGAGGGTCAGAAGTGGAGTGTAGGATAGTGCAGTGTAGCTGCTAAATACCTGGAAGTGTGATGGGAGCATGTGCATGGAAGTGAAATTTTTGGGTCTTGTTTGGCACAAGAAAGCAAGGGGCTAATGATAGGGAAGTTCTGGAAAAACCTAGAGGTGGAGCCACATACGTGAATGTTTAAGGTATAGTGTGAGGAGGAGAGATGGGCAAATATGACAGAGCTGCCTGTGCTTTACCACGGGAGAGAGCCAGGAAGGGAGAAAGAGTCTTAAAAGATCAAGACAGAGGTAGGTGAGTGATGGAGAGAACAGAAGTGAAGTGAGGAATTGTTTGCTTTTAGGATCATACCAGATGCCATGGGGAGACTGCCACAAACAGAAAGACTTCCTTGTTCCTGGTTTCCCCTTCTGATTATTTTTTTTCTGTGGGCAACTGGAAGCCCCTTGAACTGATGTCCTCTGCCACTGACAGCTTGCCACTCACTGCTGTATTTCTCTCCAGGTTTTGTGACCCTTGCCAGCCTAAGTACAACAAGTGCTGGGCATGAGTGGAGTTCTTTTTGAGTGGCCGTCAGAGCCACTGCTGTTTCTCTAGAGCCATCAAGTAGCTTTTCCTACATGGTGCTCACATCATTGCCAAGCCTGGTTGCTGAAGTCTTCTTTCTTCACCTCCCCCTTCATCCTTTGAGAGGCATTTATGCTGATTCTACAAAATACTGAATGTGCTGTTTTAAATAGTCTCTTTCCAGCTCTCACATTCCTGTCGGAGATGTTTCCAGAAGATATGCTGATATATATTCTCCCCCCACGTCCCATCTCCCAGAACTCATGAAGTTCTGGGCAGGATTTAATGTATATAGCTGTCCAGTATTCCCCTCTCAGCCTGTGCACGAGGATTTCTAAAAAAGGAATTCTGCAGGGAGGAAACTTTCTGTTAGCAAAGTCCAGGAAGGCCCAGTCTTCCAGCCACACGATAGACTCTGCCATCGTTGTTTTATCTGTGTTCAAACCAATGGAGCTCAGGGGAAAACTGTGTTTTCCAGTTGTGGCTGTATGTAGTCTGCTTGTGTCCCCTTCCCAATGCCAAGATGGCAAAGCAGGTGGATCTGAACTCTGGCACTTTTGGGCAGGAGGAGCTGCTGGGCTCTGTGTGCACTGTGGGAAGCACAGTCCTCCTGCCTTGGCTCTCCTGTTGCCAAGGGAACGAGCCCTTCAAAACAAGGCAGGTCGCTTCAACCTCGTCACTTGTGCTGAAACCTCTTCTCTTGCATTTGAGGAATGGTGTTTAGTTAAAGGCAGTTTACCTTTTCTCAGCAAGCTCTTGACTTGGAAGATTTTTGGAGCTGGAAGATGTAATCTCAGTAGCTTGAGTCCCAGAACTGTGAATGAGGTGGATGAAGCCTGTCATCTTTGCACTTAGTTTGATGTTGTTCTGGCCATTGTTTGTCATCCTCTCAGTGGTCTTGGTTAGAATCTCAATTTCAGCATCACTTTAAGGCTGGGCTGCCACACTGTGCTGGCACTCTGGAAGAGGCAAGACAAACCAAATTGGCTGGAAGTGTAATCTGCCTGTTCAGAGAAGGTGTTTCCAGGAGAAGGTTCATACATTGCAGCAAGCTGCAGGGAGAAGTTTTTATCCCTTGTTTTCAAGTCTTGTTTGCTCTGTTCTAATGGTTGTGACCTGTCCTTTTTCACCAGCACACCCAGTACTCATTCAGTTGTTACTTGTACCATGTGTGTTCAACATTCTTGCACAGAAAGTACTTTAAAAAATCTTTGAATGTGCCTTTATGATTGAGTTTCTTCTCTTGCTCTGCACCTCTGTGCCTGAAGTATGGAGAGAATCATTGCAAATAATGTTGTGTCATGTTGCACCTCATCTTTTCAGTGTGTGTGCATGTGTTTGTTTAAATGCTGCTGTTAATGTTTTGGGTCCTAAATAAGAGTTTGTTTGGTATTAAAACATTGAACAAGGTGGGATATATTGTGATGGATGGGGGAGACTCAACCTGTGTGAGTAAATCCTATCCAGAAGGATGTCGGTTCTGGGTGTTGCCAGCACTGTTGTGTTTTCCCAACGGTCAAGTGCTCTGGACTGTTTAATCATTAATCAGGGAGTAGCAGAAAAGAAATGTTCTGCCTGGTGTGTTGTGTCTCTCAAGGAAAAAAAATATTTAGATTTTTTTTTTGCAAACAATCTTTGCTGTAGGAAGATGACCAATCATAGGCCTGTTAATCAATTGTTTGTAAGAAAAAAAAAGCCCAAACATCTTAAAAATTGAGAGTAGCAATGTAGAATATAGACAGCGGCAATCAAAGGGGTCTCCCTTAGTTCTAAATAGAAATCCCCGGAATGGGCATTTACATGGGAATGTTGTTAAGCGAAATGGAGTTGAAAATTACCTGTCAAATTGTTGCCGCTTTCTGTGTCTCTCTTTGTGTCTTTATTCTGTTACATACAAGGGGTTAATTCTGGTAAATTTCTCAAAATAGTTTCCAATCGGAGACCATACCGGGAATACTATGTGGATGCCTTAGGAGAACCTTCAGAGAAGACCTGGGTTGCTGGGAAAGCTCTTGTCCTCTTTGAAGGGAGACATCAGTTTGAAGAGCTGCCTATTCTCCAGAAAAGAGGAAAGCAAAATGAAAAAGGCTACAAACATAAGGTGAAAGATCTGTTTTCTGTAATATGTTGTTATTTCTTTGAATCTGCACAGTACAAAATATTCCTTTATGCCTGGAATTGTACTTTGACAGCTTCTGTGAGACTGACTGCAGCAAGGCAGCCAGGGAAGGGATTCTTTGTGTCCTTACAGCAGCATAGTTTATAAACTGCCAGGAGTTTCCAGGCTCTCTTCTATGCTGGGGTGTGGCCTGCTGCTTCTATTGCCCTGGGAGGCAGAGGAATCGGGGCTCTGTTGGTGTGGGATCTGTTCAGCGGCTCAGCCCTCTCCTGATGTAGATTGCAGCACTGCTAAAAAACTTCTATGCTCTCTGGCAGCCTCCTTTGGCTGATCTGAATCAGAGGTGGAGTTGCATGCTTCACTAGGTCACTGGCTGAGATAAAGCAGTGGGGTTTCTAGCACTGCTTCAGTAATTCTCTTTATAGAAACCTGTTAGGACTTATAATTTGACTTGGAAAATGCTTTGTCAGTGAGCCTGTGGGAATGAGTTTTGTGGCTCATCGCACCATCTCCGTTTCCAAACATAACAGCCCTGAGCAGTTGTAGCCAGTTAATGTAATGTGACACAGGGGTCTGGTCTATGTCTTTAGGAAGGTGACTGCAGAAATTAACTTGTTAGAATTGCTGAAGTGAAGAACTACAGAGGCTACTGTATTACTGTACGAGAGCAAATAGTTATACTAGGCAATGGTACCTGGCTTTTCTTTTTCTCTTACTCTAAAGCTTTATAACCTATGTTAGTGCAGAACCATCAGATTGAATGTACTTTTGCAGATGTGAGTCTCTGGGGGCAATGGCCTCGTCTGGTTTTCCTTTTCTGAGGGCATGTTCAGTATCTTCTTTCAGGACTTCTCTCCTTGTGCTCCCAGCCCTCCAGCAGCTAGTGACATACTCCCACATAACTTTTCTGGTCGTAGAAGTGCTGCATGGCTGGAATCTCATTCTAAATGTAAATGGAGTGCCAGCATGCCTGCAGTAGAGGGAATCAAATGTTTGTTGCTCACAAAAATGTCCAGGTTTGCACCCCTGGAAGCCAAAATTGATGCAAAGCTGAGAGTATTTGGCTGGATTGCTATCAGGCTTCGTAAAACCTCTTGAGTCTGCTGAGATGAGACTTTGTTGGTTTGAGGTTTTCTTTAAAAGAAAAGTGTCAGCAATGTGAGTTGTTCATCCTGCCTTGGAATTGGTTTTGGGAGCTGTTGTGAAGCCTTTGATTTGCTGTTGTGCGGACAAAAACTACACATGCAGATAAGATACAAGTTCCTTGTTGATTTTAAGTATTAGCAGAGGTTCCTGTTAAGTATGCAGAGAATTTTCTGGTTTTTCTAAAGGTGCAGATTTAAAACTGGGAGACTTCTCAGGAATGGACATTGTGAACTTGATAGAGCACATCTTAGATGTGTGTGGATCTCATGTTTGTCCCAAGGTGAGTTGATGGAGAGGGCAGATTGTGCTCTGAGTTAAAGGGATGCAGGAAGAATCACCAATGAGCTCAGCAAACAGGTCTGCTCAGATATTTTGAGGAAAACAATGCTCATTTGCCTTGAGAGGCTCGTGTGCTGTAGCTTTGCATTTCTGTGCCAGGGTTCCATAGCATATGCATTGCCCTTCACAGGCTCTTGTGTTCAGGATGTGTTGGGAT
The DNA here is from genome assembly GCA_013398015.1 of Oreocharis arfaki. Classification (NCBI taxonomy): domain Eukaryota; kingdom Metazoa; phylum Chordata; class Aves; order Passeriformes; family Paramythiidae; genus Oreocharis; species Oreocharis arfaki. Next base: position 20,560 of record VZRR01011844.1, read on the forward strand.
GCCAAGACATCTGGTTCCTCGTAGACCTGTACTTGCCAGGGACCTTTTTACTGTTCTGGGAATGCACAGGGCTCAGCTGGAATGCAGGGTGCTTACCCAGGAGCAGTACTTCCTGTGTCTGCCAGACACAGTCTCAGGGAATCCATGTGATTGTCTTAAAGATGCAAAATGCAGGAATGTCACTGTGTTCTGTGCCTCGTGCTCCTCGCTTTTATCTCATTGGTTACCTACTCAAATTTTGTCTTCCTCTTTCTTTGTCTCCAACTTTTAAGGTTCCTCAAAGATTTAAGGCTAAATGGGAAGTCAGTGTTGGACAGGCAGAAGACATTCTTCTCGGCGGGCCAGAGGATCAGAAGTGCAGCCAGAACTCCAGCGAGCCGGACAGCGAGAAAGACAACGTGCAGTTGGATTACTACACCAATGGCCCTGGAGCAGAGAGGGACACACAGCTGAATGGCTGCTTTAAATCCTTGGCCTTTGATTCCAGACACATGGCCACTGAAAAAGGAAAATTGCACATCAAGCCACACGTGAAAAAAACCTCTGAAAGCAGAAAAAGGACTAGAGTAAAAAAGAGTGGCGCAAGAGGGGAAGCATCAAGGGGAGAAATCAAAGACAAAACACCAGAGAGCATAGTTAGAAACGTGATTGTTGGGGACCTACCAGAGAAACACGCGTCTCACGAGCTTCGCCGGATTGCCAACAGCCTCACAGCATCCAGTAGCACCAGGGAAAACCATTTGCTTTCCTCCTTTGGAGAAAGACGTTTTGAAAAGACGCCTTTGAAACCGGACTATGAGAATCGTAAAAGTGATGCTCTGAAAAACACCCTCCAAGGGGATTTGTTTTCCAGCCCGTCTTTTGAGAGAGAGAAGAGCTCCCTGGGCATTTTGTGCAGTTCCAAGTTACAAATACACTATTCTGCATCCGATGCTGGTGTTGAGAAAAAACAAACTGAATCAGATTCATCCTCCTCCCTCTCTGATGGTGGGAACAGTGATGTAGATACCATGGACCAAAGTTCAGAGAGAGCCTCTAGTGCTCTTGAAGTTAGCGATTCTTCAGATAAAGTGGAGAAGGAATTTCCTATGACATCAAGTGGAAACATTAAACTTTCCATGTATCTTTCTCAGAAGAGCAGCAGAAGGGCCAGGAAGAAGTCGTACAGAGATCGCAAACCTCTGGGAGGTTCAGTAACCAACAGACTTGATGCTGAATTTGCGGATGGGGAGCTTGAAGTAGGTTTCTCTGATGCTGAGATGTCATTGACACCTCTTGAGTGCTCTTCAGATGTGAGAAATGACAATCTTTCCCTAGCAAACAAGCACACTACCCCCCAAAGTGTTTCCAAGGACAGCACCTGGCCTGCTATTACAAATCAAGCAATCTTGAAACCGAAAAGCTTGAAATTACCCCGAATCAGGAGTATCAAATGTAAACATAAAGAAAAGGTTGCTGGGTTGGAGCCTTCTCTTGCAGAAGAGGAGGGCGGTGTGAATCGCTGCTCTTCAGATACCAAAGGTTTCTCTGGTCTTCAGAGAAGTGGAAAAGTTGATGGTCAGAAACTGTTAAACAACATGCATGAGAAAACCAGGGATTCTGCTGAAATTGAAACGGCCGTGGTGAAGCACGTTCTGTCGGAGCTGAAGGAACTGTCGTATCGGTCCATGAATGAAGATGCCAGTGACTCTGGCACTCCAAAGGCCACAGTACCTTTACTTTTCTCTTCTGCCTCTGGTCATGGTCGTTTGCCTATTGAACCAGATTACAAATTCAGCACCTTGTTAATGATGTTGAAGGATATGCATGACAGTAAGACAAAAGAGCAGCAACTGATGACTGGTCAAAATATAGTCCCATTTCGAAATACCAGCACAGGTGATGGTTCTGGAAGCAATTCTGCGAGTGGTCTCAAGTCTTTGTCTGTTGTAGGTCCCCCATATAAAATAGAAAAAAATGGAGATTGTGTCCAAGAAACAGTAACTCCAAACTCCGCTATAAGCAACTCCTCATTTTCACGCAATCCTCCAACCAAGTTGACAGGGATTGGTACTGGTAAAAGGGAGCCTGCGAGTGCTGCTGTTTCTGGGACAAATGGCACAAATTGCATGTCCAAACGCAACTGTTCAAAATCTAAGCAGTCATCAAAGCTTGGAGATAAAACAGTTTCAAACAGAAAGGACTTAAAACCAGGAGGGCCAAGTAAGTTGCTAAGTCGGTTACCCAGAGATTCAGGAGAACATGCATTCCGTGTGCACGGTTCAGTTACCAGTCCTCTAGGGAATGAGGCAGAAGACACTGAGAGGAAAGAGTCTATTGATTTAACAGAGCATTCAACTGATGAAGACTCTGCCTGTTTATCTGATGACAATTTAGGTCGTATTGGAAGGAGACCTGAAGCTGGTAGAAATAATGAGAGCTGCAATTCCGCTGAAAATGGGGAGAGTCCAGACTTGGATTCAGAGGCAAATAGTGAGAGCTCTCTTGGTGATGAGTCTAATGATATAAATCACGTAGCACCCAAAAAGCGATGGCAGCGTTTTAACCAAAGCAGTGCTAGATCGAATAAGCACATCAGTAGATCTAGGGAACAAGGAAACTTGGAGAGTGCCTTTGGCCTGAATTCTCGTGGCTTTTCACTGAAGGGAAATGAGTGCTTGGGACGTAGGCATTCCCCTCATTCAAAGGTGCTTGAGGGAGACCTGGCAGTTCAGGACTTTGAGAATCATTTAGACTTAGTTGATAAACGTTTGAATGTATGTGGTAAGCCAAACACCAGTGTGATGGACTCAGAAACAGAGCTTGGCAACTTTGCTCCCCAGTCTGAATTCTCTGCACAAGGTAAGGGAGCTGGACTTGCGCCAGAGTGTGTATTTGTATACATTTTACACTTTTTCATTTAAAGGATGAGTTACAGAACTTGTGACTGTCTGACAACGTGAAGATGTCTACGTCTGAGCAGAAGAAAGTGTGGGACCTCGGTTTGAGTTCTCTTTAAGCACAGAGAACAAAGGAGGCAGAGTAATTTTGAGCTTGTACTCAGATTATTGGTCAGAAAATTTTACACACGTTAAAAATCTTTAGTT
>VZRR01011844.1:23991-63562 GCA_013398015.1 Oreocharis arfaki
CACCAAAAGGCCAGAGAGCCCTGCCTCTCCCACAGAGGTGGGGACATTTGGTTAAAGCCAGAGGAAGAAATAAAAGGCTGTGTGTGGAAGGAATAGGGCCAGCAGAACCATATTCAGTGTGTACCATCCTCAGGCTTCTGCAGGGAATCTGGGGAAACACACCTTAATGAAAACAATGAAATTAGGTTTTTGCGTAGGTTTCACCAAACTGAATTGCTCTAGTCTAATTACGATATCATCAAATAATATAACTCATCAGAATTTTGAGCCTGTGTGCATTCTGTCACTTTTGTGTTCCCTCAGTGCACATTTTGATGTGTGTATTTTGCTTTTTGTGGTTGCTGGAGGCTGCCTGCACCTCTGTTTCAATTGTGGCAAAGGCAGCTCCTGGCTTGGTGGTTATGGGACCTGCCCGAGGCAAGTTGCAGCAGGCACAGAACACAAGCCTATAGGGTGTAACACATGGGGTAAAAGTTCTGGTTTTAAGTCATGACCAGCTTAATCATTCACTGACTCTAGGTGGGTCTGTGTGGTTTTGAGGACTGAAGTCTCTATAGAGCAGGTGAGAGGATGCATGTTTTGGGCTGTGCTGCAGGTTCCTCCTTCACACTGAGTTCCAGACAGGTTCTTACGGCTTCATTGTGGTTTGGCACTTGAAGCATCCCTGCAATGATGCTGTGTGAGGTGAAGGTAAAAGTCTGCAGAGAGAACTAGGGAAGAGGAGGTGCTGAGAGGCAGTAAAGTTAGGCAGGTAGTGGCAGAGGAAGGCAGTGGGCTCCGGGCAAGGTGGCCATAGTGGAGAGGAGTGTACATGGTCCTCGTGCTGCACACAGGGATGCAGCAGCATCAGTCAGGGCCTGGGTTTGCTTGCAAAAGTGCCAGATCAGCAGCTGCATTGTAAACTAATTCCCCTGCCCTAAATATGAGTTCTGTGCACACCCACCCCCTTTTGTACAGATGTGCCATGGGGAGGCACCAGCACCACTGTCAGGGCTGCTCTAACATCCCCAGTGCTGGTGGGACTCAGTAAACCTCTAATGCTGTGAGAAGACCATTCCTTTATGTTGGGCAAGGCTTAAAAAGTAGAGAAACAGATGCTGGAAGCTGGGCTGACTGCAGTGCTTTGAGAAGATGTGACCCATCCTTGCCCACAGCAGGCAGAGTTTCGGTGTAAGAGGTCACAACAGATTGCAGTCACAACTGTGCCATTTCCACTAAGCTCAGACTACATGAACTCTTCATCATAGTTAAATGGTAGCATTGGGTAAAATTCTACTACAAACCTTGTACAGTGAATTAGAGTAAATAAGGCAGAAGTGAAGATTGGTGGAATTGGCTGATGTAAACCAATTTTATAAATAATAGTTTCATCAGGTATGTGATTTGCCACTGCCAGTCAGTCTGCATTTGGGGTTTTTGTACGGGATTCCCTTTGGGAACAAAAAGCAGTTAAGCCAAATCTTCTGGCACAGTGCTGTGTACTCTTCTGCAAGGCTTTGGGGCTCTAAATAGTTGCCTGGTGAGGATACTCATCCCATAACTGCTTTTGTGCTGAAATGTGTGTTTCACTCAGACACCTGTGCAGAGTGTTAATAGAGGCTGAAAACAGCTGTGTTTGAGAAAGTTGTTTCTTTCTTCTCTTTTGGCCAAGTTTGACGTTTTCATGCTTGTTTAACCACAAAGCCACAATAAAATGTAGCAGTCTGGTCCAACATCTCTTTCTGAAACTTTGCATTGAAATGCTTTGTTATAAAATGCTTCCGTTTTAAAGAAGAAAAAGCCACCTCCTCAAATGAAATGAAGCAAAGAGAATATTTACTGTTTGTTCCAAAACTTCCAGGGGACTGCAGGTGTTTTCATGACTAGGGGAAATCTTTGGGCAGTATTACTTAATTATTTTGAAAGCTAAAAAAGGAGAAAAGTCAGAGGTGTTCTGGGAAGTGAGAAAAAGGCATAAATGTGCATCACCTTGCTTTTGCAGCTTGCTGAGAAGAGATGTTACAGAGTGTCAGGTTTGTGGAGCTTGCCATGCGTTGATGTGTTGAGGTGATGTAGCACGAGTGGTTAGGGTTGTGGTGAGGAAACACCTTTTCCCTTGCAATGGTACCACACGGTGCAAACACAAGAAGTGTTGCAGTCACTGGCTCCTTGATCTCATTGTGGAACAAACAAAGCAGTAAATGGGCTCACAGTAGCAGATGGGGAATTAGGAGTATATAAAAAAATGCCAGGGAGGAGGGGAGGGGAAGGGAAAGAATTAAGCTTATGTGTTCCTAGTTACTGAACTGTGTTACGGGAAAACAGCGTTTCCCTGTGCCCCTGCACTAAAACCAAAAGAGTTTAGGTAAACAGCAAAAGAGTCCTGAGTTGCTAGTGGCGTTTCGTTGTGGTAAAAGTAATGCAGGAAAGTTAGATGTAGCTTGGAGGGACATGGTGGGTGAAATTTCAGGAGCCTCTCAGTCTAATGTGTTTTGTTTTCTTACCTGAACTGCTTGAAGTCATTAAAAAATCGCCCCTGCTAAGTTGGGATTTTGGAAAATAGGAAACTCAAAAATTCTAAGGTTGTCTCAAAAAGAAAGAATTCTCAGCTCTTCCCACATGGAACCTCTGGAATAAAGGCAGGGACAACTATGATCTGCATACGATGAGGACAGTGTTGTCTTTTGGTCATCTCAGAAACACAGTCTTGAAGCTGCTTTCCTTTTTCTTAGCACATTCAGAGAGGAAGCGCCTAAGAAAGCCGAGTAAACGGCTTCTGGAATATGCAGAAGAGTATGATCACTTGTTTGCACCCAAGAAAAAATCAAAGAAGGGCCAGGAGCAATTGCAAAAGGTTGGTGAAGGCCAGTGTGCTCTTTGTGGTTGTTGCTCCGGGGCTCTGGTCTGTGTGTTTGTGTTCTTGGTGGCTGATTGTTCTTGCTGTGTGCAGTGCCATGCAGGATGAATGTTTTCACCAACATATTTCACCATGCCAGGTGAATTCTGTGGCGAGGTCTGAATTTGAAGGAGGCGTTCCTGCACAATGCAGTCCTGACAGAGATACCCAGCGGGGGCCAAGTTCTTTGGTTTCAACTCCATCTTCAACCAAAGAGTCCCCTCCTGTCCTTGAAGCAGAGTGTTCCTTCTCAGAACTAGGATCCCACTCCACTGATCCCCCTAACCAAGTTCCAGGAGGATCCTCAGATTTTCCAGAGGTGGTGCTGTCTTCCTCTGATGTTTCTGAAGTTTCTGCTTCTCCAGATACAGAAGAGGGATTCCTGAAATCAGGTAAGTGGGAGGTTGTGTGATGCTGCTTTTGTAAGTGAAAGTAACACAAGTTCAGTGGAAAATGATGCTTGGGGCAACGTGAAAAGGTCAGTGGCTGTTGGTCTGTTTGTTCTTTCCTTCACTCATGGACTGTTACTGGTGTTGAGAAGGGATGGAGGGCAGGTGCAGGGGTGTCCAGTGACCTGGTACTGTTGGCTTTCTCTAGACTATGGTGGTCCTCTTTAGGTCCTGGCAGAGAATGCCCCTTTTGTTCAAATGAAGAAGGTCACAACTCCTTTGCTGAGTCCTTGCTGTCTGTGCTTCCAAACAGTGACATTCCTATATATAATTCCTATTGACAGTCTCTTGCTTCTGTAAACCCCTTTGGATGAACATTGCTGTGCTGAGGGTGATGCACAAAGTCTAAGCTGCATTCCTCATGAGTGATCTTCTGCTCTCCTAGTGAGCTCAGGGAGCTGTAGCACAAAATTCCCTCTGGAAAAACTTTCTCCTTAAGAGGTTCTAAGCATCTGTAGAAATTTTTGGAGACTTGTGTGAGCAGCAAGCCAGGACCACCTTGGCTTTCAGTAAGGCACAGAAAGAGTGTGGTCTGAGGGGCCTTTTCCTTTTCCAACAGTGTCAGTCTCAGGTTCTCCTTTCAGGATGTTTATTTTCTGATAGCATCTAAAGACATGTCCAGAGTTAAAGCCCTGGTGTTCTCTTTGCTAACTTGGAGGGAACACTGTTTCTGTCCTGAAGGGCTTGTGGTCAAAAAAAAAATAAACCAAGCAGGCAGAGTGATGGTCACTGGGAGGTCAGTTAGCCTGTCGTGTGAGGGAAGAGGCATTGCCTCTGGAGAATTGTGGATGTCGTAAGGAAGTGGAAAGTTGGAGAGGATTAAAGGAGGAAAAACTGAAGGTGTGAACCCAAGATTGGAGGTGCAGGAGAACAGAACAGGCTGCAGCAGTGGGAGCAAACATCCAGCCTGCAGAGGCTGTGTAGCTCTTTCGCCTCATTTCGCCTCGCCTCTTGCTGAGGCACGTGGAGTGGGCAGAAGCTTGTCTTGAGGGTTAGGAGTGTGATGGATGAGCTGTGCCTACAGAGGTGTCAAAGGGCACGGCTGAGACTGTCGAAGCCAGCGGATGAATGGGGTGGGATGGGTAACAGGCTGTGTCTGTGAAGTGTCTGCACTCAGCATCAGCATTTCCTGGTTCTAAGTTTATACTGTTGCCAAAATTAGTGTGAATGAGCCCAGGTCTAGCAACTTGCTTCTTCCCCAGGGCCAGCATAAAGCTTGAGTAGGAAATAATGCAGGTTACACCTAGGTTTTTTAGGGTGTCTTTTCTCAAGTAGGTTTAACCAGGACTGGGATCTTCAGCCTGTTTGCTACAGCAGCATGAATGCTGGTGTGAGGGGCATGGGAGTGTAGGCAGGGTTGTGTCAGTGGTAGGACTGGCTTATGCAGATCAAAGTGTTTGGGAAATTATGATCTAAATTGTGCTGCCAGCATGTGTTACCTGCTGGCAGTGAGTTCACAGTCTCTCTTCCGTGGGTGGATTTTTATATTACATATTGAGGTGAGCCTGAAGGTCATGGCAGACTGAGGTCTGTTTTTATTGAAGTCGTACAGAAGCAGGTAATTGGCATCTCTGCCCTAGGAGCTTATGATCCCAAAGACAGGGTGAAGCAGATTGTTTTGAACTGTTGGCTGATATTTACTTACTGGTCTTAATCTGATTGAAGACAAGAAAACCCCTGTTTATCTGATGTGAAGGGTTCCATTGCAGGAAACTTCGAAAGCAAGCGTCAAAGGAAGCCCACTAAAAAGCTCTTGGAATCCAATGACTTGGACACTGCCTTTATGCCAAAGAAGGAGGAGTGGACTCCCCAAAAGAAGGTACTTTCCTTCCAGCTCTTAGGAAAACCAGATAGAAAACAAGCCTAGACAGCAGATCCTGCTGAACAAGACACAGTGTGATGGGATGTGGGTTTTTACTGGCTGTGGCCCAGGAGCAAAGGTCCACCCTTCCCAAAGGTGCTGGTTGCTGTGTTATGATGAAATAATCCACCGTTCCCCACCCCTCCACACTTGTAATGGGGATTGGGTAATTTTGGCTTAAAATCTCCTTTTTTATTGATTTGTATGGAAAAGGAATTATCTGGATGCTGACTGGGAAGGTATGAGCAGAAATGTTCGGCACAGAGGCTTTCTGTCATGTTACAGTGTAGCTTGAACTTGAACCTAAGGCTTTGTCCTTTATCATCTGATTTCCTCTGAGCAGTGTTTGTTACCTTCCCCAGTGAGCTGGTGAATGCATGTACATGCAGAGCTTGAAGCAGGATGGAGGCTTGAGGTGAATCACATGTAGGATACCATGTTTGGTTCAGATTTTTAAAGAAAATACTGCTCTTCTCCACTGAATACTCAGTATTCAGTGACATGGTTTGGTAAAAAGCAACTTGTATTTAATTCAAGTCGTGTACCTGCAAAAGGCTTGTTGCCACTGTTCCTAAAGTTGAGTAACAACAATTCTTTCCTTTTTCTGTCTTTATGTGGCACAGTCTTAGTACAGTTATCACCATTGCAGTAGTGTAGAGGCCAGTGTATTTCAGTCTTAAGGTCTGTAAAAGTGTAAACTCAGAAGAGAGTGTCTTTTCCCAGCACCTTACAGAGTATTAGCAGCCTTTTTGGGAGAGCACAGGAAACAGTAAATGGTGCTGATGAGCACAAGACGCATCAGAGTCTGCATTTCTCCTTGCCCAGAGACAGACTTTTACATGTGTGATTTATCACACACACAAAGCAAATGTTTTCTTGTAAAATCTCTGATGACTGATGAATTCATGACCTGGATGGTAAATTAGGTGTTGCAGTCATTCGAAAAGGTTGCATGGCTGAGGAGTCTCTTTTCATCTGGTGACTTGACTCTCTCTCCTGTGTGTTTGTAGGGTACTGGCCCTTCAGAGAGTGACAGCTCTGAGCTCTACTCACCAGCCCACTTCCAGGATTTGGGAGAAGGTAAGTGAGGGCAGGGATAGCAGGGCAGACTGTTGGTGACATTTGGATCAGTGCCTGTGGCACTGTGTGTGTGTAAGGGCTTGGTGTTCTGGTTTCAGCAGCCCAGCAAAAGTTGCTCAAACCAATGTGAATTGGTGGTTCTGTGGTGGCTGCAGGGCAGAGGGCCGAGTGCCTGGAGGCTGGTATTGCCCCAGCCCTTAGGCCCTCAAAGAATATAGGACCCAGCCTGAAGCTCTCAGAAACGCTGCAGAACTTGCTGGTGTCACCTGCAGCAAGGGAATTATTTCTGCATTTTCCTTGAATGGTCTTTCTGTTGCATCCCAGCCTCTGAAAAGCTCTTGGAGAAACAGCGAAAGCGGAAGAGACAGCGCCATACCTCTGCTGCAGTCCATTCCAAGAAGGAGAAAAATGAGGAGGGGGTGGGGGAGACCCCACAGTCTGAGGTATTGTTGGGTTTTCCTACGTGTTCCCATCCCTATAACCTGTTTGCAGCTTCCCAGGGCACTTGGCAGAGCCTAAGCCGGAGGCATCTTTTGGCCTGTCGTTTGGGAATTTGTCCCGCTGATGCAGCTGCATCAGCTGGGGTTAGGCTGAAGGTACCTCCTTGGCCTAGTAGCTATTTAATAATAATACTTAACTCAGGTTCTGTTTTAAAACTGCTACTCAGCTAATTCTCTTTGAGAGAGGCTGTTCTGAACTCATGGACCAGGTTTTGCCTGGCATCTTGCTTTGCACCTCAGAAAATCAGTCTGTGTAAAAGATCTTCTCTGGGGGTGGGACTCTTGCCCTTTCACACACCGGTGTGAAGTACAAGCACTAGGCTGGACTTCAACCCCTTCTTGTTTGCACCTGTACACCAGGGTGAGCCAAGAACGCCATTGGAGGAGCTGGGGGGGACTGTGACTGCTCACAAGAGCCTCTGATTGCGTTCTGCCATCCAGCAGAAAGGGGTAATTGGGGCAATTCCCTCTACTATGTATCAGCAGGGTCAGCATGCAGATCTGTCTCTGACGAGCACATTTTGCCTTTTAGGAATGAGCCAGTTATCAGCAAGTGTAGGGGAAGCAAGACTTCCTGAGAGAGGCAGGACGCCTCTGGGCCTCTCTCCATCACCTCTCACTTCCAGTGGTCCAGGTTCAGCAGCAGGCAGGATAGTCAGTATGTATTTCAGGAGCCAATTATAGATAAATATTGTTATATTTGTTGTTGTTACACAGTTTCCAGGAGAGCACAAACCTCACACCACTTTAAACAATTTCAGCCATCCTGTTGCATTTTGGAAAGGGCATTTCTGATAAAGGTAATAAATTGGGGTAGTACCCTGATCCATGTAAGCTTTTCTATGTCGGTGTTCTTTCTGAAATGTGCTCAGCTGGAATAACTTTTAAAACAGCCTGTACAAATACCTTTGCCAGTGCTGGGCAGGGGCAGCTAACATTGTCTGCTGTACTCACTAAGAGACAGCAAATTTTCTGTGAAGAGAGGGGCAGTTCAGAGCAGCAAAGATCTAGGACATGGCTCTGAATCCTGCACCCACTGCTCACTGCAGAGGAAACTGAGTCTTAGCTGCCCCCAACCTTAGACATCTGTGCTGAGTACCAGAAGTCACGTATGGTGTAAACCATGCCAAAAAAAAGAAAAGTCAATGCTTGGCACCTTTGCCAGCATCCATTTCTGTGTAATTGTGTCTCTTTAGCTGCTGTGGTGGATGTTCATCCCCTGGCTTAGGTGAGTGCTTGGATTCTGGTGAGTATTGGGCTTCTGTGGAGATGCAGTTGTGCTTTCACGCGGAATTCAGACCATGCTGGTCCCTCAGTGACTGCGCACACTGGACAAGGAAGTCCACTTTGGTAGAAGAAATAGATGGTCTGATGACACAGCACAGTGAAGCCTTGGATCCAGCTGCCTTCCAAGGAAAAGAGGGCAGAGGAAAGCTTGTCAGCCTGGGCTGAGCTAAGCAGCTTTCTCTGACCTTGCCTGTCTGTGGAGCCTGGAGTGCAAATTTACAACATCAAGGCAGCAAGAGACTGAGAGAATGGGATGGAAAATGCTGTTGAAATGGTTGTCAAGGTTGTGAGCCAAGGTCAGGCTGTGCCAAAGAACAGGTCAGGTTTTGGGGTTGTGCCAGACATGGCAGCAGGGATAGTTCTGGAAGAAGACCCGGGATGAGCCCTTCTTTCTGCAGGAGGTGTGTAGTCTTGCAGTGCTCGTGCTGGGCGAAGGAAGGAGGGGAAACAGTGACAGGTCCTTGAGTGATGGCCTTGAGTGGTGATGCCCTTTTGTATGTTCACAAAGGATAGGCCTTGCCCATCCTGCCTAGCCCTCACATCCCTTCCCTGTGCAGTTCTGGGAGCAGTGTTAGAACAAGGCTGTACTCTGTAAGGTGTGTTGGGCTGGCTTTAGTCTGTAGTTGGGACTTTGCATTTTTTCTTTTTTCTTTCTTTTTTTTTCCCCTCTCAGTAAAGTCAGTTTACACCATTCATCTTTGTACTGTGCACTTCAGTATACCCTCAGTGCATCTGTGCATCATTGCTCCAGAGAAGGCACATGGCTTTAAAGTGTCCCCAAATAAAATCATACTGCTACATTCAGGGCATAGGGGAAATAAACAACAGTTCCAGGCAAAGAAGCATCATTATCTGAGCAGAATACTAGCTGCAGGTTCTTCCAGCTTTAAACTTTAGAAGGTCTTTATGTCCTTGTTTTGCCCAGACTTAAAATGTGTTCAAAAGGCATTCAATTCAGCTTACAAGCTTTAGTAGCACCACAGCTCAGACTTCCCCATGCAGAAAGTGGTGCAAGGCTCCCTCTCATGATTGTTAGCTGGATACCCTGCACCAGGCAGGCCTGGAGGCGTGGGAGTGATGGCTGCTGCTTCTACCAGCAGTTTGAATTCCTCACAAGGTCTCTCAGGTATGCTATTTGTGTCTGGGTGTACACTGGCTACAGCGTGGTGACCCAGGAAGGAACTGGCAGCTGTGCACTGGGATCACTCAGCTACCTGCGGTGAGCTGGCATATTAAAAAGTGGCAAAGTCCTTAAAATGTTCTGGCTCAAAGCACTTAGCTTAACGCATCACTTTGGTGCTGCATTCATGGCCCTTAAGTTGTACGTACTCTGGAGTGGCAGCTGAGGCTGGTGAGGCCACTGAAGCATTCCCTAGATGTCCCAAGTGGGCTGGAAGCTGGCAGGGTGGTGTTTCCTAGCTTTTAGTTGCCTGTCCTGACAAAATCCGTGGCACTGCTGCCGAGTGTAGCTGCAGGACAGCCGTGTTTTGTGGTAGAAACAAGCGTCTCTAGGATGCCTGCTATTCTTCCATCTTAACAGTGCCTGGGCAGGTCTCGTGGACTCTGTGGGAAGTCTTAGGGCAGGATCCCTGACTTGGCCCAGAAGTGTGTGGTTGGGCCTTGATAATTTGAAACCCATCCTCTCCCCAGGATGCTCTTTCACTGGTAGATGTTATAGGCAGTGCTGTACACTCACATAGGACAGTGGGAGACTCCACACCGCAGTCAGGATGGGGTGTGAATGCCCTGCTGTGCTGCTCATTATGGGGTTGGCTGACTTTTTCATACTGACATGGGCCTTGAGTACCTTCATGTCTGTGTTTTACATGGGTTAGGACAAGCTGAGATGAGTGTGGGGGAAAAGTGTAGTTCATTTAGTGTGTGACAGGTGCTATGAAGAATGAGGTTCTTGATTTGTGTTTCCAGTGCAAGTAGATACTGGGATGCTTCTGACTTTAGCCTACTTGATTTGTTTCTGTTCAGGGCTGACTCCTTGCTCAGAGGGGTTATGCACAGGAGGATAATTGCCTTGAGTGTGTATTTTAATTCATCTGGTAAACTAAGAGTTCTTTCTTTCCTTTCCTGTAAATCTTTTGGTGGATTTTGTATCGGGGATGTTCTCTCCGGGGTGGGTAGCACACAGATTAACTGCCAAACCCATTAGGTACTCAGTGGCTGAATTTGTCGTTTCTAGGTCAGGACAGGAACTACTGACAGTCCTAATTCTGGTTTTCTCTTGAAAGGGGGAGACATCGGTTCATGGGACTGCTGCAAGCCCCAAAGAGGGTCATGAGGAGGGGTCAGAGAATGACCATGGAGTGCCTTCGTCCAAAAAGATACAGGGGGAGCGTGGAGGAGGAGCAGCTCTCAAGGAGAATGTGTGTCAGGTAATGTTCTTGAAGAAATCTCTATGAGACTGTCCCACCGTTAGATGTTTTTGTGTGAGTTCTGGGACACACTGGTGCCAGAGGTAGCCTCCAGTTGCTTATTGTAGAATTAACCAGCTTTTTGTGCTCTGAATCAAGCATTTCCCCTGCAATAGCCTTTCTTCCTCTTAAAGTTCTCAGATGTTAGGGAGATGTGACCAGCGTAAGATACATTTTAGCCAATGTAGGGTATCAGAGAGTCGATGGTAAATTATATTGGTTATACACAAACTATCTGAAGTAACTGACACAAGGAAAATGTAGCATTTTTCCTCAGGGGGTCTCTGCTGGCATTTCTGCCAGCACGGGGGGTTGCTGCTGTCTGGGATGCTGCCGGGAAGGAAATTGCTCAAGCTGATACTGTGTTTCTTTCTGCACAGATCTGTGAGAAGCCGGGGGAGTTGTTGCTGTGTGAGGCTCAGTGCTGTGGTGCTTTCCACCTGCAGTGCCTTGGGCTCTCCGAGATGCCAAAGGGCAAATTCATCTGCAATGAGTGTTCCACAGGTAAGGCAGCTTCTGTGAGTGCTGTGGGCTTACCTGGTGCTTCCTTGGCTGGAGTGATGTGCCTGCTGTAGGGCTGCTAACTAGCTCTGAGTCCTCAGAGTATTGGTTTGATGTCTGATAGTGACTTTCTAATTGGAGTCATAGAATCACAGAGTGATTTGAGTTCGAAGGGACCTTAAAGATCATCAAATTCCACTCCCCTGCCATGGGCAAGGGCACCTTCCACTAGACCAGGTTGCTCCAAGCCCCGTCCAACCTGGGATGGGGCAGCCACAGCTTCTCTGGGCAGCCTGTGCCAGGGCCTCGCCAACCTCACAGGGTTGAATTTTTTCCTAATGTTTAATCTAAACCTACTATTTTTCAGTTTGAAGCCATTAGTAATGGATTTAAATATTAACTGGCCTTACTATTGATTCAGACAAGTGAAGTGCAACGAAGTGAATGTCCAGGATCTGGTGGGAAAGAGGATCAAAGTCTTACCTGGGACTAACAAAAGGGGAGGATGGTGGGGAGGATGAGTCTGATGCTAGCTGAAAGGGGGGGAATGTCAAAGTAGGGTTATTGATTTTTTTTATTTTCTATTTTCCCTGACGTGAAGTCCCAGCTATAATAATACTTATTTTGTTCTGGAGTTCTACCGCAGCTTCAGGCAAAACCCACCTGATGCAGAGACCTGTGCTCTGAGATGGGTGCAGCAGGCTGGGAAGTTATGCTGTGTTAATAGGCAGCCTGATGACAGCATCAGGTCCTCTTTTAGCCTTCCTGTGTGACCAGTGCGTTGCTCTTTCTCCAGGGGTCCACACCTGCTTTGTGTGCAAGAGCTGCGGGGAGGATGTGAAGCGGTGCTTGCTGCCCCTCTGCGGGAAGTATTACCACGAAGCCTGCATACAGAAATACCCGCCCACAGTCATGCAGAACAAGGGCTTCCGCTGCTCCCTGCACATCTGCATGACCTGCCATGCTGCCAACCCAGCAAACATCTCCGCCTCTAAAGGTATCCGACTCCTACAGAGTGGTCTGGGGTGGTGCAGTCACATGGTTTTTCTTTGTTTCATGTCCCCTGTGCATTTACCTGGTTCACCAGTTCTTTGTGTTGTTGCCTTTGTGTCCTTGCCACAGCACTGGCTGTGTGTTTGCTGAGGAATAGCTGCTCCCAGGGGAGTGGAAGGGGTGGTGTCAGAGTGTGAGGCTCGGCAGCACTCCCCATGGTCGGACATGGCAGCTGGAACATTCTCAGGCTGTCCAGAGGCTCGGATTCCTGCACGCCCAGCCTTGCCTCAGGCCTCAGCGGGTTTTTGAGTAAATCTCTGGGGTTGTACAGACACGCTCGTGTTTCTCCCATCTGCTCCTCACTGTGCCAGTGCTGCAGATGGTGCCTTAGCAGCACAGGCTGTCAACACAGAGGCATCCAGAGCAGCACAGGGCAAACTATGATATTGTTCTACTTAACCTTTTTCTTCTGTGTAAACTCTCATCTTGTAGTGGAGACACCCTTGGGCTAAGCTTCCCAGGCAAACATTTGTTTGAGCTGTTTGCAGCAATACCTTGACCTTTATCTCACATCATCAAACTTAAAACTTTTGTGATTGTTGGGTATGTTTGCTTCTAAAGCTGCCTTTCTTTAAATGCTTGGTATCTTAAGACAAGTGACAATAAGATCAGCTCTATTTTTTTCCTCAGGGTCTGTGTTAAAGTTGGCTTTTTTGCCCCCATGTATCAGTATTTGGTGTAGAAAACAATACCAAGGCCTAAAGCCCACAGCCCACAGCCAGCCACTTCCCCAGTGAACATTTGTTGACTGGCTGCTGCTTCTCGGTGGTCACATTTACCCCTTTTCTCCCACCTCTTCTTCCTGTTTATAGTCTGCTGTGAGGAACTGAAAATGGGCTCTCAAAAACCTCACATAAACTAGGCCTGTAGGGAAGTCTGAATTGCCTGGAAGCTCTGGAATTTCAGGGTAAAATCTGATAAACGAGAGGCAAGTGCTGGTGTTGTCAGAAGCTACATGGATTGATTTCATTATGTGCAGCTAAGCACTTGGAACACCCCCTCTGTAATTACTGTCTCAGCTGATTTAGTAATTATTTGTGTATGATGGAAAGCACTCCCAGTCTGTGAACTCTTGAACTGTTTCTGCACGGCACGCAGGAGATTTTTCACTTCTAAATAACACAATTTTGTCTATGGTATATGTATTATAGATTTTATAATTTTATATATATTTAGTTATATTAAATAACTTAATAGGAATCCAGCCAGTATGTAATGGGTGGTCTATAAAAAGTAAAGCTCGGCTTCCTTCTCCAAAGCTCATTTTGAGCTTAGGTACGAGCAGAGTCTAGTTTTAGTAGCCAAGAGCCGCGATCCTGCCGAGGCTCACTGTGTTGTGGCTGTTGTGGTGCCCAGGTCGCCTGATGCGCTGTGTGCGGTGTCCGGTCGCGTATCACTCCAACGACTTCTGCCTCGCCGCCGGCTCCGTGGTCCTGGCCTCCAACAGCATCATCTGCCCCAACCACTTCACTGCGCGCAGGGGCTGCCGCAACCACGAGCACGTCAACGTCAGCTGGTGCTTTGTCTGCTCAGAAGGTGAGATGGGGTCAGCACCAGGTCCCCTGTCAGCAGGGAATGCCCTGGCAAGAATTCATTATAAAGAGCAGAAGCTTTTCCCATCCACAGTGTCCCAATGGGAACTGCAGAGAGCAGGCTGCTTTCCTGTCTTTCCACATATGAGTCCAACTTCAGGCTAGGACCTTTTCTGGATCCTTAGAAGGGTTCTTTTTTCACCATGGGTAGGGCCCAACTTTTGAAAAGGGCTTGCAGGAGACCATCATTGCCTTTTTCCAGCTCTGTCTGGAAGTGTGGAGTGCAGGGCTTCTGCACAGTGACTGATAAATTCCTCTTCCTTCTCTTGCAGGGGGCAGCCTTTTATGCTGTGAGTCGTGCCCGGCTGCGTTTCACCGTGAGTGTCTAAACATTGAGATGCCAGAGGGAAGCTGGTATTGTAATGATTGCAAGGCAGGCAAAAAGCCACACTACAAAGAAGTAGTCTGGGTGAAAGTTGGGCGCTACAGGTAGGTGGAGATAGAACAGACTTGTCCCCATCCCTTCTTCATGCAGTGCTCATGGTGATTGAGGTGAGAAGCTGCTCCTCTCTGCAGGGTTCAGTGCAGCAGCCTCTGGCTTTTTTGCATGCACATAGCTGGTAAAATGTGAGCTTTCCTCCTCCAGTAGCCTCTTTTCTCCCCACCAGCCTTGCTGGTAGCCCTCACACACTTTTTCCCGTGTCTCCATGCAGTAGCATACTTTTGAGGTGGCTAGAAGTGGGGAAGCCAGAGGTTTTTCATCTGCCCATCCCTGTGTTGCAGGTGGTGGCCAGCTGAGATTTGCCATCCTAGAACAATTCCTGTCAACATCCAGAAAATGAAACATGACATCGGTGAGTTCCCTGTGCTGTTCTTCGGCTCCAAGGACTACCTGTGGACCCACCAGGCTCGTGTGTTCCCTTACATGGAAGGTGATGTCAGCAGCAAAGACAAGATGGGAAAGGGCGTGGATGGCATATACAAGAAAGGTAACTTGTCTTCATCCAGGGAAGTACATGGTCTTTCCTTCTTTATTCTTGTTTGGAAAAGTGTCATTCTTATAGCAGAGAAAAATGTCTTCTTATAACTGAAGTGAAATGAAGTTTGTAGAATGAGCTGCTGCTTGTGTATCATCCAGCATGCTCAAGTGTTTTGACTCCCAGAGAGGGAAAAGGGTGTGCAGAGCTCAAATGCTTCTCCAGCTCTGACATAACCTCTCAAAATCCAAGTGATCTGCTGCTGTGTCAGCTTCACTCTGTGTACTGCAGTCATTATCTTGATGTAAAAGTGCACTTGAGAGTTGTGTGTGCAGCTGCCTGGCATCTCTGCCCAAGAGGGCAGGCGAAGATAGCCAACAGATGGGATGTTTCATCGCCCATGGCCAGGCCCTGACTGTAATTTCTGCACTTCCCTGCTGCATTGGCTTTTCTTCGCCCTCCTCTGTTGAACCTTGTGAGCACTGGGTGGACACTGGCTGCCCAGCTCTGTGTGACGAGAGGGAGTTCCTCATAACACAGCTTGTTCTCTCACTTAGCTCTTCAGGAAGCTGCTGTGAGATTTGAAGAGTTGAAGGCACAGAAAGAACTGAGACAACTTCAGGAAGATAAAAAGAATGACAAGAAACCTCCTCCCTACAAACACATCAAGGTGAGGGGAGGTGGTGGGGGGCAGGTGTGGAAGAGAAGTCTTGAGCTGTCGGTGCAGATGATTTACAGGTATACAGAAACATTTCTGATTTGGGTGTCTGGCTGATCTTGAAGGTTTCTTTGATCTTTTTTCCATCCTCAGCAAGCTGGGCAGCAGTAACAGGTGCTCTGATTAACTGGAACAGATGTGGTCATGTCTGTGCTGTCCACGTCAGTTGCGTGGTCTGAAGGAAGTGTCTCTCTACCTTAAGAACTCAGGGGAGTGGGCTGGTAATGCTCAGTATGGTCAAATGCTCCGTGCTGCTGATGGCAAGGTGGGCAAACCACGTGGTGCAGGAGAGGAGGTGGTCAGGGTGCAGTACAGCAGGGCTGTGTGGAGGGTGGTAACCCACAGTGTCTTATATCATCTCTGCTATCTTTTTATGTCTCTCTATCAGTTGGTGGCTGAACAGAAATACTGAAGCAAGTGTACAGGCTGCAGTATCAGCCCTTTCCCTCAGTTTTGGGGAACTATTCATGTTAAGGGCTGTTAGTTGTTAGTATTATTATTGAGTTAGAATTGGAGCAGTAGTAGAAGTCGTGCAGGATGGAGGTGACTTGAGAGGAGAGCTGAGGCCGAGCATGTGCCTGTGTCTGAGAAGTGGATCCCAGCTGACCAGAAACCCATTGACTCAGGGACTGTGTTCTTTTTTTATTGCTTCTGTCTGCTCCTTCCCTTTTTTATGTGGCAAAATATGAAAGCTTAACTGATTTCTGGCACTTTTTGTATCTAGCTAGGGTGTCTAGGCAGGCAGGTATATCCTGCATGAGTTACTGTGCAGTGTAAAGAGCACAACTGAACGCTGTAGCAGCAGTATGGGCCAGGCAGCTTCAGTGGAGGAAGTAGTTTCTCATGACAGCTATTTTTAGGCCTCTCTGGCCGCAACATGAAGGAACTTTGGAAGCAGTTTAGAGCCTTTGAAATACCCTTTTATATAAATAATGACGGTTGTGGTCATTAGTCATGGCAGCTCTTCTGAGGTCTGGGTGCAAGCTGTTTGTGTCTCTGAAAGCAAAGAAGTTTGCAGGAGCAGATGGTGAACTGGAGAAGGCTTTGGGGTGGAATGCTGAAGCTGGTTGTCTCCACTCCTTCTAAGGAGATCATCACCTCCAGTTCATCCCAAGAAACACCCACGCAAGAAGCTGCTGCAAAATACACTTGGGATCCTTCATCACATCAGGCTTGTGACTAGTCCAAGCACTGCCCTGTTTTGGTTTTGTTCCAGCAGTGCCTCAGAGTAGGGCAGGTGTGCTGGGCATGTGTAGTATAGAGTGGCAGTGCCAGAGCAGTGCCAGTGGCGGACTGACCTAATCCTGGGAGTCTTGCCACTCTTAATGAGGTGATGAGTCTGGGTAAGAGATGGGAAGCAGCAGAGGAGAACCTGAGTGACGAGGAAGGTTGGAGGTGGGATGCAGTTCTAGGAGGAAGGTGGGGGAGACTGTGTTGAAGAGATTAGTGAGAGATTTCTGCAGGGTTTGCATTTAAACAAAGGGGGATCAGGACTGGGCCAGCCTCAGGCAGGCTGTCAATGTGGAAACTCTGTGGGCGGGACCAGGTAACTTGTATGGGGATTGGAATAGTTTTGCTAAAATCCCTTCCTTTCATGTTCTGGGTGAGGAAAGTGAGACAATGGCTCACCCAGGGAAAGAACAGCAAGGAGCTTTTCTTCAGTATCTCTCTCCGAAGTCCTGACTCTCTGTTGCCTGCTTTTCAGCGTTCGCTGCCTTTAACCAAACCCCAAGGACCCAGCTCATGCCACAGACACGCCAGTCGCTTCTCCACCNATGTGTAGTATAGAGTGGCAGTGCCAGAGCAGTGCCAGTGGCGGACTGACCTAATCCTGGGAGTCTTGCCACTCTTAATGAGGTGATGAGTCTGGGTAAGAGATGGGAAGCAGCAGAGGAGAACCTGAGTGACGAGGAAGGTTGGAGGTGGGATGCAGTTCTAGGAGGAAGGTGGGGGAGACTGTGTTGAAGAGATTAGTGAGAGATTTCTGCAAGGTTTGCATTTAAACAAAGGGGGATCAGGACTGGGCCAGCCTCAGGCAGGCTGTCAATGTGGAAACTCTGTGGGCGGGACCAGGTAACTTGTATGGGGATTGGAATAGTTTTGCTAAAATCCCTTCCTTTCATGTTCTGGGTGAGGAAAGTGAGACAATGGCTCACCCAGGGAAAGAACAGCAAGGAGCTTTTCTTCAGTATCTCTCTCCGAAGTCCTGACTCTCTGTTGCCTGCTTTTCAGCGTTCGCTGCCTTTAACCAAACCCCAAGGACCCAGCTCATGCCACAGACACGCCAGTCGCTTCTCCACCTGGTGCTGCACTCTGCTTCCTTCTGGAGCGGTTTTTAAAGAGCTCCTTGGCTTAACTCTGAGCTCCTCTTTGGGCCTTCCAACCCCAGCCTTGTCTGGTTTGGCTTCCATTTACATCTGCAGGACAGTTGGGTAGGGAGGTAACTGCATGGTAGGCCTTCTGTCACAGGTGTGACAGTTGAGAGCACAAACCAGCTTGAAGGTAACATTCAAAAAGCAGGGCAGTAAGGGCAAGCTGAGGAAAAGCACCTGGCACTCAGACTGGGAAAGGTGCAGTTTGATGGAGAAAGTGGTTTGGTGCTGATCACAGGGATGATGTGTGCCCAGTGAGAGCACTGGGCCGGCCACCTGAGCTGGATGTGGGCACAGTGATGATGGGAGGGGGACACTTGGCAGCCTCCCACCCTTCCAGGGTCACAGAATACACACTGCACCAGGTGATGCTAATGGGGAACCTGCATCCTCCTGAGCTCTTTCCTCTAACCTTCTGCCTCTCAAAATAGCATTCCCAGAAGTACAGCTGTGCCTGTACTTGTGTCCTTCTGCCCCTCGCTGTCACTAAGTCACTGCAGCCCATCAGCTCGTAGGCAAGGGTGGAGTATAGAAGTACCTGTCGGGGTAACCTGTGGTTCCCAAGAGCTCATGTCTCTCGTGTGCGTTGAAGGTGAACCGGCCGGTGGGAAAGGTGCAGATCTTCACTGCAGACCTGTCCGAGATTCCGCGCTGCAACTGCAAACCCACGGACGAGAACCCCTGCGGCCTGGACTCGGAGTGCATCAACCGCATGTTGCTCTACGAGTGCCACCCCATGGTGTGTCCCGCTGGCGAGCGCTGCCAGAACCAGTGCTTCTCCAAGCGCCAGTATCCCGAGGTACAGATCTTCCGCACGCTGGCACGAGGCTGGGGCTTGCAGGCCAAAACGGACATCAGGAAGGTACGTCCGTTCTTTCTGCGTCACTCTCTCTTGCCGCCTCTCTCTTGATCACTGTTGGTTCGAAAACTGAATTTGAAGAAGACTTCTTGCTGTAAAATGCCGTTTAGAAAAAAACAATTGATGGATTTAATCTTTCCGGTCTTGACGAGAGTGTTTTGGTTCAGCTGAGCAAGAAAATGGTTTGCGTGTTGATGTGCCACAGGGTGAGATGGCTTGGTCAGTCTGCTTGTAAGAATGATGGGCTGGTACTCAGGATTCCAGATGAGGAACAGTGATTGTTCCTCTTCCCCCATTTTTGACTAGCCAGGCTTAGCCAGCATGAGAATCTTGCGTCAGAAGTAGAAACCAGGGCTTGTATCTTACAAAAGGGTAATGTCTTGGAGATGGCTGTTCTTACTGCTGAAACTGATTATCTCCACCTAAAACACTTGCATGTATTTTTTAAGTGCAAAGAGTAGTAATTCTTTCAACACACATCTGTGCTGAACAAAGAGGGAGGAATGTTAAAGCCAAAAGAGCCCCAAAACTGACAGAGGATGAAGTGAAACAGAACTATTAGCGTAATAGGAGAAGAATGTCTGAAAAAGGAGTAAGGATGACATAAGAGGGAGACCTTGATAGAAGAGGCAAAATGTGAGTCTGTCCTGTTGAAAACTTTGCTGCCTGCTGTGCCATAAGTTAAAGGATGTTTCTGCCATTCCATGTGCTTGTTTCACTTTCAGCAGATGGTCTGGAAACAGAAACACTCAGTTATTTAGTGGGGGGACCTCTTGGCTCCACTGTAGCAGAGCTGGGGTTCTCTTTAATGGGTAGAGTACAGTCTCTGCAGTACTTCACCACCGGAGAAGTCCGTGGATTCACTGCAGGAGCAGGTGCCTCAGGTGCATCCTGCTGCTCCATGTGGTTGGTCCCCAAAGGGATATCGTTTCCAGCTGGAATGCAATTAGGGCAGTGCTTTGAGCTTTGCAGCCAAGTGCTGTTCTTGTGGTTAACTTCTATGCTGTCCCTGGATGCTAATTCTTTCTTTGGCACAAAGAATAACCTGATAGTCGTAGTTCTTTATTTAATTTATTTTGCGTTATCTGAGCATGTGAAACGGATGTTTGGTTCAGGGCTCTTGGTGAAGGTTATAGGTCAAACTGGCTGCAAAGCACAGGGAGAGATTTTTAGGAAGGAAACAGGAGCTAAGTTCTGGCGTAAAGGTGGATGTCCCTCCATCCTTGCAGATAATTTGTCTTATCAGCTTGTTGTTTTCTCTCTGGCAGGGCGAATTTGTTAATGAGTATGTTGGGGAGCTAATTGACGAAGAAGAGTGCCGAGCCCGAATCCGCTATGCTCAGGAGCATGACATTACCAATTTCTACATGTTGACACTGGATAAGGTATGTGGAAGGAATCTCTTGGCAGGGTCTTAGAAGTAAAAAGATGGGAAGGAAGGCATGATAATGATCTTCTCCAGCTAGTAAAAAGGTGCTAAGCATTGCTCCTGAGCTGGTCTGCATTTCCTCTGAAATGATTAAATGAATTAACCTGTGGTAGAGGAGCTTCGGGTTGGATATTAGAATTAGGAGGAAAGTCTGAACAGGCATTGTTGGAGTTCATTCAGAAGAGGTGAGGACAGTTGTCTGAGGGCTGTAGATCCTGCTTCAGCGTAAGAGGGATGAATTTGGGAACACTGAGATCCTTCCCAGCAGCTGAACCTTGGAGAGCCCCAAATGGGGCTGGTATGTGCCAGAAGAGGCATCAGCCCTCAGACATGTAAGTTATAGGCACAGCAAGACCTTCACTGAAGTTCAGATCTCAGGTCTTGCTGTTCTCGGTAGAGTGATGGATTGAGTTACATCCTCGGGCTCCCCAGTGGGTCCTGCAGGCCGGGTTGTTGCTTATGAGCTCCTGATTTTCAGAGGTTTAAGTGGTTTTGTCAGCTGCTTTCCACGCTTTGTCACTCAACCGTGGAAAGATGAGAAGGAAACCATGAAAGCAGACATGGGGAGGAAGCTGTTGAGTGTGGGACAGGATAACAGTGACTGTTTTATGTCTTTCCCCTCATCCTGCTGCAAGTTCACACTGACCATATCTTGTTCTCCTTGTCTGGCTCATGGGGCAGACCCAAGTGTTAATATCTCCCTTGTTACTACGAAAGCAAATCTCAGTTGCAGCTTCCCTCTCCTCTCCAGCTCAGTAACAAGCTGTGCACAAGTGTACCTCACCTTACACACTCTTCCTGTTTCCCTTCTATACACTGACATGCAAGAAATAGGAACAGCTGTTTTGCTTCTAAGCCTGGAACCACAAGCACTGCCTTGGAAGTGTACTGGGGTGGTGTTTATCCAGTACCGATGCCAGACCTTGTTTCCCAGAAAGCAACAGTGGCACTGTCCTGGCTGTTTGAGAGCTGTGTCTTTGAAGAGGAAGATGATGTGCAGGAGGCTGTTTTGCCACGTGATCTGCCAGTGCTGGCCAGAGGCATCAGAGCTGGTTCATTACAGTTGATGACAGTTGATTAAAAGGTGGTTTTCTGGTTTTGGGGTTTTTTTTTGCGATTCCAGGATCGAATCATTGATGCTGGGCCAAAGGGCAACTATGCTCGGTTCATGAACCATTGCTGCCAGCCCAACTGTGAGACTCAGAAATGGTGTGTGAATGGTGACACCCGGGTCGGGCTCTTCGCACTTGTAAATATCAAAGCTGGTAAGGAACACACTGTCAATGCCTGCAGTAGTCTCTGGGGGTTCTGTAAGGGAAAGGGAGGGTTTCTAGCTGCCTGGTAAGGGATTTAATTTTTGTTTTCATATGGGCGTTCATGAGATTATTATGAATATCATATATTATGATATATGTTATTATTCCTTAATAACAGCACTAACGTATAAAACACAGCCGTTGTATCAGCGGAGGTTGATACAGGGCCCTGCTTACAGGGTCGATGTCCTTTTTAGCTGTAAAGTGTGGTAGGAATGGGGGGTTGCACTGGGTTTTCAATCCACACAGATCTATGGGGAGATTAATAGTTTGGTGTCCTTGTGTAGTGGTGGCAGTCATTTGTGACATTGTATTTTAAAAGTGCTTTTTCTTCAGGAGTAAAATGTTCCAACCTGTAATTCATTAACAACTTGCTTGGTTTTGATCTGCTTTTGTGCCAGGGACTGAGCTGACTTTCAACTACAATCTGGAGTGTTTGGGAAATGGGAAGACCGTTTGTAAGTGTGGTGCCCCAAACTGCAGTGGCTTCCTAGGAGTAAGGCCAAAGGTATGATGCATCCTTTAAGCTTTTGTTCTTCTAAATCACCTCTTTGCATAGATTCGAGTCATTCACTGGTTGCAGAGGTTTCAGGTTGAAGAGATCATTTCAGTGTGGCCATGGGAACAGTGCTTGAAATGAGTTAAATACTCGAGTTTTCGTTCTGAGAGAGCAAGTCTTCAGTTATCAGAGTTGCTATAAATAATGACAGGAAGTTTTATTTTACACTGAAAGAATAAAAGAAAAATTTTTTTCCTACTTCTTATCGTGACAATTTCCATAGCACTAGAGGAGCAAAGGACAGGCATGGGAAAGACTTCATCAGATAACTTAGAAAACACAACTCAGTCCATTTCCCAAAGTAAAAGCTTGAGTAAATTGTGAGCATGCATGGAAGGCCAGCAAACTCACATTCCTTCAGACCGAAGTTGCTTTAGAGCCAGAAGGCTGCTACCTCACCATCTATTCTGCAGTAAAATTCTTGGTTTTATTCTCCTATTAATGAAGTGACCAATTTTTTCACATCAGACAGACATAGGCAATTTGCCATATCTGTAGTAGAAAAACCACCAGCTTGTAGAACTCACTGACTTTTTGAGGGCTTCAATTTGTAACTGTAATGTTGCAGTAACAGGAATTGATTCCAATTACCTCCTTGTGTGAGCTGGTTCTCACTGGGAAAAGGAAATAACAGGAGCAGTTGGCCGAGTTCCCAGCTGTCACCCGCTAAATCTATGTCTCAGCTGTTGGTTTCTTACAAGTGCTTCACCAAATCAGTCTGTAATCCCTCTGCTCTGGCATGTGCCCACAGTTAAGGGTTAAAAGCTCCAGCAACACAGTTGTTCAGCCCCATCAATATATAGGGAAGGTTTTATGAATTCTCCAGAGGTTAGTTCTGCAGAAAAAGTAACTTATAAAAATAAAAAATGGATGTCTTCAGAAGTTGACAGATGAAGTGAATTGCACATCTGATGTATTTAGTTCTTTCTCGGGTTGTGATTTAAAGTTCAATTGATTTTGTGCTGCCCCTATGTTACACATGGCTTGACTGTCATTTTTGCCTTGAAATTGCAGGTTGCACGATGGGAATCAAAGAAAGGTGCCCTTTAGTTGGCATTCATGTTCCATTGTGATATCTGAGGCGACTGATTCCATCTTGATGAGATGGGCTAAGAAACAATACCGAGAAAACAGCACCTTGGGGTGGTTTTCTTTTAAAATTCTTCTCACAGTAGATGCATTTTTAAGCTTCCTGAAGATACAGCAAGGCAAAACTGATTATACTCAAGTTCACTCTTAAAAGTGCCTTCTAACTGGGAGTGTTGAAAAATGTTTGGGAGTCTATTGTACTGCAGGGAGCAAGTGGGAATCGCTTAGTCCAGCTGTTAGACCTCTCTTAGACATTCAAATTAGCTGTGAAGGGATTTTCTTGTTCTCTTTGTAATTAGATGGCCGAGGAACTAGGCGCTGAGAATCGGTGGCATAGTTTAGGTGGAGGCATTTCAGTGCCTGCATTTTCAGTGATAAGAAAGGCCTGGCTTGTCCCCATTGTCAGGGGGAATGATGGTATGAAAGCAGAAAGATCCACATGCGAAGGGGAAGGAAACAATCAAGAGATGTAACTCCTTGGTAACAGGAAAGCTGGATAGCCAACTGCAGAGTTTTGAAATTGTAGGTCTGGAGACCAAGGTTTTTAAATGTTTTGGGTGATGAAAATATTATGCACGATATTTATGCAGAATAAAGGATGGAAAAATTGCTTTATAGGCGTTGTCTCAGCACGCAGAGATGTCCTGCATGGAGAACGCATATTTGAACACAAAGAGATGTAGAAAATGGCACAGAATTTGGCTCATGTCTCCCTAGATAAACTAAACTGATAGTGCTTTAATAAGGTCAGGGCTGGGGGCAAGAAGCATCATCTTTGTGGACTTGAGTGTTTGACACAATGGGAGGCTCAGCCTGGCTTGGAGGGGGAGTTGGAAGAGCAGGGTTGGAAGAAGCCTTAGGCCAGAGAAGAGAGCACTGAAACCATTTAGTTGCCTGTCCTGGGTCCAGTTGCAGTGATTTCACTACACGGATAATTTAACTGTACTGGTGCCACAGAGGTCATTGGCATGGGAGAATGAGAGGATGGGGCAGTTACAAAGGAGCAACTGAGTATAGGGGGAATGGAGATTGGATATTCCACAGCATGCACCTGGAGGGTAACAGCAGAAACAAATCCACCTTGAGAAGGTCATGGCTGGGCAGTCGTGGTGGAGGAAGAGCCACTGTGCAGCTCAGCTGCCACAGGACTGAGCTGTGGTGTGACACAGCTGTGGAAAAGACAGATGGGGGCAGAGTTTTTGGGGGATTTCCTGTTCTTTTGGCAAAGTGTTGATATCATTGTACACAGCATGTGAGGTGTTATCTGAGGTAGCATGTGTAATTCTATAACTTTCGTTTGGGGTAAATATGCTCAATAAGGGCAGAGAAAAGCCACTGGGAAAACTGAGTGTGCAGACTGTGAAAGTGTGTTTGGAAGCAGGAGAGCGTGTCCCAGAGGTTACTTCAGGGAGAGAGAAAAACTTCAAAGGTTGGACTTGATGATCTTGGAGGTCTTTTCCAACCATAAAGATTTTGTGATTCTGTTGGAAAAGAGCAGCATTGAAATCAAAACGAATAGGTCTAAACTGATGACAGATAAATTCAGACTGAAAATGGAGAGAGAAGTGATGAATGTGAAAAAGTGCAGGAAGGCCCTGGACAGACTTCTTATGAGTCATGTGTGCCAGGAGACCTGACTGCTTTGACCTGAAGAGTCTGTGAGAAACGGCATGAACTCTGTGACCCCAGGCAGCCCTAACTCCTCATTCTGCTGTTGCTAGTTGGATATATCCCATGTTGAGCCAAGCTTTGGTGCAGGATTTCCAGGCTCTTTCAAAATAACTGGGAGCTATTTGCTGTAGTAAATTGGTTGCCAAATACCGAGCAGCACTGCAAATGCTGCCCAGGTCTCGGGTGTAGCTGGCAGTGGGATTTCTGTTGGCAGGGTTTGCAGTTCTCTTGCAGCAGGAAGGGAGCAGGTGAAAAAGGCAGAGCCCTGCATTAACCCACATTGTCTCACCCCCAGAGCCAGCCCAGCCTCAGCGAGGAGAAGTCCAAGAAGCTCAAGAGGCGGCCGCAGATGAAGCGCAGGTCGCAGGCGGAGGTGATGAAGGAGCGGGAGGATGAGTGTTTCAGCTGCGGGGACGGAGGGCAGCTGGTCTCTTGTAAGAAGTCAGGCTGCCCCAAGGTGTACCATGCTGACTGCCTCAACCTGACCAAGAGACCTGCAGGTCAGTACTCTGCACGGCTGGGCTCTGCTTGGGTCACAGTGTCGGCTCTGGGTGTCCTGGGCGCTGCTCATCACCTTGCACTCTCTTCACAGCATTTTAACATTTAGAGAAATCTTTCTCACTTGTACAGACTTTGTTGCCTAAACAACGTGGCCCTGTTTTGCACCCCACTGTGACTGCAAGAAGGTGAGCTAGTTGCTGAAGGGGGAGCTGGTCCTTGCCTAAGAGATGGTGCTTGTGAACTGACCCCATTCCTGGGGCCTGGCACAGCATGATGCCAACAATAGCTGAGGTATTGGTCATCTCATTGGCTGTTTTCCCAAAGTTGAAGACAGTTGAGTGAGTTGAATGGTGAGGAGAAGCACTGCTGGAAAATAGGAGTTAGAAAAGAATCTGTTAAATGTCTGAATAGCCATTATTTCGTACTTAAGAGAGCAGTACCAAAGTGTATTCTAGTTTGTGGTGAAATGAGGGCAAGAATTTGAAATTAAAAAATACTCCGGAACTACAGTCCAGCCTCCAGCCTGTTCCCCTGCTTTCCATTTGAAAAGTTTCTTCTAACAGCCTGACTTAAAAACACAAAGGATTACCAGCTCTCTGATACACATTTTTTTACATAGTGGGAGATTGTTGTCTCAGTCCTTTTCCGGCTTGTACAAACATAGCCTAAAGTTTTTATTCTTGATCTGCTCTGGACTGTGTCCCACTTGCCTACACATTTTTTAAAACTGGGAAGGAGTATTTTAACAGCATTGCAGCTGAGGCCTTGCTTAATCTGACAGAAGAGAATAATTGTATTTTGGTCTTTACATAAAATTTCTTGGTAAATTAGGTTTGACTTGTTTTGCAAAAATAACTTATATTTATGTGATGCTGATGGTTTGCTTTATCATTCTTGAGTTTTCATCTTGATACTTTTCTCATATTTATTTCTTCCTCTTGCAATCCTGTTTTGCACCTGTCCTTATTTAATTACACCTTGTTGGTGCAAGAGCATCTGTACAGTTTAAATTCTGAGCCTGTCCAACCGGATTTTTGCAGTCCCTCACAGCCTCGATGTCATCTACCTGTTTCTGTAGGAATATTTGCTGTTCTGCTTTCAGAAATTTAAATTATTGTACAGATTAAAATATACTCCTGAAGGATGTAATTTGATGTGCTTCTTCAGTTTGCCTTAAGACCATTAATAACTGTTTTTGGAGAATGGTTTTCAGTCAGTTGTAGCAATTTTACTCTTTTTGCACATAGACAGTGATTTTCATAGCCTGCTCCTCAGAGTATCACTCAGGACATGAAAGGTTCAGCACTTTCTGCTTCAAATGTTTCCTCTGCCATGGGCTTTGCTGTCAAGTAATTGGAATTTCCTGCTTGTTTGCATGTTGCTAATTGTGTGATCTTACTTCCAAGAGCTCGGGGCTGTCCCTGGAGAGGGTGCTTATTCATTAGACCTTTTATCCTGTCGAAGACCATTAGAGTGTTTGATAAGATTTATTCTTCCTGCAACAAACTAGGCAGGTTTTGACTTATTTTATTTTTCATCTGTACAAATGACCTCTGTAAGGGTGGTCCCAGCTTAGTGTTGAGTGTGGCTCTCTGGTGTGGTGCTGGTGCAAGGGGAGCAGTGACAGCCTGTGCTGCAGCACCCTGAGCCAGGAGCAGGGGAGACCAGGGGAAGTGTTAAACATCCTCACTTGGAAAAAAATACTGAAAAATTGGAAAAGACACAGAAGAGCAGTGTGCATATTTTGAGACTGGAACAGAAGGCTTGGACTGGCTTCAAAGGAGGGTAAAAGCTTACTTACACGTTGTCTTCAACCCCAGGGGGAAAGCAGCGTGAGAGAGGGGAGTGAAAAGCTGCTATTGCACAAGTGCAGGGAGCAATGCCACAGCTGCTCAGTGCTGTGCTGCAGGAACCAGCCTCTCTGGAAAAGAGCTGGTAGCCACAGCCACAGCTCTGTGGGTTTGGTTCAGGCAGGCTGGGAAGTGCTTTGGCCTGGCTGGTGTCCATGGCTGCCCTCTGGCTCAGAGCTCTGTGCCAGGGCTGCTCTGCAAGGAGCTGCTCCCCATGGCAAGGCAGGGAGCAGGAGAGATGGGGGATGTGGGGTGCTGGGAGAGCACAGAGGCAGGAGGTGTATTGGAAAGACATCCTTGCTCATACTGTGGGGTGAGGTCAGGAACTCAGTGCATGCCTGGTTGTGTCCATGAGCTGGTGGGAAGATTTTGGTAGAGCCAGCGACAGCCTTGGCTGAGGGAGCAGGAGGCTGAGCCGGTGAGGTCATCTGCAGGTGAGAAAAGCACCAATCTCTGAAGTGTAATGCTGTGTTTTTCCTGCTGGTGGTGTTGGTACTGATGGCCAATAGATACACTGTGAAGATGGAGCTGCTGGGGCAGCAGCTTTGTTTTATCATGGCCATACGTGGCCAGAGGTTAAGGATGTGCCTTCGGGTTTGGAGACAATAGAAACTTACCCCCTGTGATCACTGCTCTCTCACTTCTTCTTTCTGATAAACAGGAAGGGAAGTTCTTGACCCAGAGTTAAAAGATGAATCTGACACATTTGCTTAAAAAGTCCATTGGGTGTTGTGCACAGATAACCACTGCTGTTTCCTGTGAAAATCAGAGCCACGGAGATGTGCAAGCTGGGCATGTCTGCTCCTCTCTAGACACCTCTGTTAGTTAGTGTTGTGCAGGAGTCAGATGGGCTTTTGGTCTGACATGGCTTGTGTTTGTCATTATTATCATTGCCCTTGTTGCTTCTGAGAATGCAAGTTTGTGTTAACTGCCTGTCAAGCTAAGGCAGAAACTGAAGAGGACATGCAGAATTGTATTTCAGGAGTGTTCCCTGTGGGTATTTCGGGAGTGTTCCCACTTTTCCTTGAACTCCCTTTGCAGCAGGCCTTTGTCTTTTGCCCTTGTACTACTCTTAAGGTGTGTCTCTTCTCCCATGTCTGTACTGCAGGAAAGTGGGAGTGCCCGTGGCATCAGTGTGACATGTGTGGTAAGGAAGCAGCTTCGTTCTGCGAGATGTGCCCCAGGTCCTTCTGCAAGCAGCACCGGGAAGGAATGCTCTTCATATCCAAGCTGGATGGACGATTATGCTGTACAGAGCACGATCCCTGTGGGCCTCACCCTCTAGAGCCAGGAGAAATTCGTGAGTATGCGCCTCCCATAGAAGGCCTGACTAACGGCGAGGACACCCAGCCACCAGAGCAGCTGCCTGCAGACACAGAGGCAGACACAGACCTGAGTGTTCAGCCCCTGGACAGCCTACCTCAGTCTGTGGCCCTCAGACTGCAGTCACCAGAAAAGCCCCCTGCTACCCTAGCACTGAGGCTGCCTTCTTCAGACAAGCCCCCCACCACCCTTGCCCTGAGGTTGCAGCCATCAAACAAGCCCCCCACCACCCTGGCCCTCAGGCTGCCTTCACCAGACAAACCACCTGCTACCCTGGCTCTGAGGCTGCCACCGTCAAATAAACCCCCTGCCACCTTGTCACTGAGGCTGAAGCCATCCAACAAACCCTCCACCACCCTCTCACTCCGGCTTCAGCCTTCGGACAAACCTCCCACCACCCTGTCGCTCCGCCTGCAGCCGTCAGACAAGCCCCAGGCTGCTCTGTCCCTAAGGCTGCAGTCAGAGAAGCAGCCCATCATTGTAGCGCTGCGTCCTCAGCAGCCCGACAAACCTCCCAGCAACGCGGTGCTCTGGCCACTGGACGAGTCCTCCAGTGACGCCTCGCAGCCTCAGCTGCCGAGCAAATCTCCTCCGGGAACGCCCCAGTCCCCGTTGGATGAGTCGCTTGTTACTGCTGGTGACCTGCAGCTCCAGCTGTCAGACGAGACTCCTGAAGCCCCCGAGGTTTTGGAGTTATCGGACAAGTCCCTCATTGACAGCAGGACCCAGCAGCCCGAGCTGCTGGACGAGTTCCCTGTGAAATGCCTCCATCCTCCACTGTCCGACAGACTCCTTGCCACGGTGGGGACGCTGCAGTCCCAGCCGGAGGATGAGCCTCCTGACACAGATCAGCTCCAGCCGCTGGGCGATTCCTCTGCCCGGAGTCCACAGCCACAGGCTCTGGAGGAGGCTTCCAGCTCTGCGGTGCCACAGGTCCCAGCGTTGGAGATGGCTTCCAGTCCTGAGGTGCTGTGGTCTGGCCCCATTGAAAAAGTCCCTGACTCCCCAGTCTCACGGATCCTTCCCTCAGAGAAGGCTCCTGGATCAGCAGTACCACGATCCCTGCCTCTAGAAAAGGCTTCCTTCTCCGGAGCAGTGCGGGTCCCAGACACAGAGAGGTCTCCCAGCTCTGGGTCACCCCGTCCCCTGCCTCCAGAGAAGGCTGCTGGTTCAGGCATGCCACGGATCCTGCCCACAGAGAAGGCTCCCAGCTTAGGGTCGCCATGGCCCCTGTCTCCAGAGAAGGCCCCTGGCTCCCGGTCGCCGCACGTCCTGCCTATGGAGAAGGCTCTCAGTTCGGGGGCCCTGCGGATCCCACTCACACAGAAGTCTCTCTCCCCTGGGGTGCTGCGACCCCTGCCTCCAGAGAAGGCTGCTGACTCCGGGGCTCTGCGGGTCCTGCCTTTGGAAAAGGCTCTCAGCTCTGGGGTGTCTCGGCCTCAGCTCTTGGAGAGGCCTCTTGCTCTTACAGCCCCGTGGCCTCAGGCGTCGGATAAGCTGGCTGCTGCCGTGGCTCCTCGGCCCCAAGCCTTGGACAAGCCTCTGGCTGCATCAGCTCCGAGGCTGTTGCTGTCGGAGAAGGCGCTGCGTCCCGTCGACCAGAACGCTCAGCCAAAGGAGAGAGGAGCCCCGGCCGTGGAGCTGAGTCCCCAGCAGAAAGAGCGGACCATGTTAGCTGGGGAGCAAATCTCTTGGTCTGCTGGGAAGGTGGTGACGCACGTCGGACAAGTACCTTGGCCTACGGAGAAACTACAGACGCACGAGCAAAGCCACTGGCCCACCGCGAAAGCCCTGACCCCTGCAGAGCAGCCTTCCCGGACAGCAGAGAAACTACCAGAGCCAACCCTTCAGTCCAGCTGGGAAGTGGCCTCAGCCCCCACGGAGCAGACCCCGTGGACATCTGAGAGACTGTGTGCGTTCGAGCAGACCCCTCGGCCAGCCAGGGAAGCGCCGGTGCCCCCGGAGCAGATGCAGTGGCTTGTCACGAACATTCAGACAATTGATCAGATTTCTTGGCTGAGTGGAAAAGCACAGACTCCTCGGGGGCAGGACCCTTTGCCTGAACAAAACACAGCGCTAGCCCGTAACCAGGATTCTGTCTGTCGTGAGTTGGCTGACTCAGAGCCAAAGTGAGGTTGGTGAATATGGGAGGCAGGTTTCAGTCGTTTAATGTTTAGGGAGGGGGAATCTTTGTTTTGTTTTTTTTATTCACTTCCCTGAGCCCAGCCCCTAACCCATGCACATCCCATCCATATTCTCTTGTGACATGAGCAAGGACATTCTTTTAAATCTGAGTCTGGCCCAGCCAAAGGGAGAGAGCATCTGTGACCTTTTCCTCTTCCTTTTACAAATGGTAAAGCTGAAATAAAGAGTCCACTCTGGGTAAAAATCTTCAATTCCATTGAAATGGTCACATTACTGATCCAGCGTGTTCATGCTCCAGGTTTGATTCATAAGTGGGTTCCCAGGCACAGCCTTGCTCTTGTTACTGCATTTTGAAGTGGATCAGTCAGGCTGCCCTGGCACTGGAGATGTTTCAGGGATCACGTGGTGAGCAGTCGTGTGTGTGTCCTTGCCAGACTCTAGAAGCAGGGAAGGGATTTTATGTCACCTGCCCAGGTCTCTGTCCCTGCAGGGCGTTGCTTTGCGAGGTTTGTCCGTGTGTTCACTGGGACATGCTGTGTGTGTGGTTTGCTGAAGGACAGGGATCATCTCCAGTGAAATGGGAGAGGAGCTCCTGCACTCACTCAGTGCAGTTTTCTCCAGCAATAGGCAGTATCCATTCAAGCTCCTTTTTTACAGAGCTGTGACTGGCCAGGCCCAAGAAGCGGGAAATCTGGAGGAAGTCAGGGAAAAAAGAGATCTTGGAAAGAAGTCGTGTGGCAGTATTTTCATTCTTGTGTCTTAATCCTTTAGCACAGGACACGTGGAGTGTTTCCCTGCACTTGACAACGTAGTGACCCATAAAGCAGCAATAGCGGAGCAGAGCAGAGTGGGTTCCTGGAGGTGCTGAGCACTGCCCTGCCAGGGGGACAGTGCTCCGTTTCAGATTTCCATCCAGTCTCTTCTAGACCTCTGTTGTCAGCGTGAGCCAGCAGACTGAGCAGTCCTTTCTCCCTTTGCCTCAGACGTGTTCAGAACGTGTTCCCATCACGCCTGGCGTTGCCAGCAGCAAGCCAAGCCTGTCCCGCTCGCTGCACAGCTCAGAGGCAAGGGTGCCCTAGCTGGATCGGGACCCATCTCAACGCCTTCCCCTTGTGTAGCTTCTGGCTTAACTCTTCTACAACCAAAGGAGACTTGAATTAACTGGACTCTGTTGGTGTGCGTGTGTGTGTGCGCCCATCCAACTGAATTGTAGTTCTCACACTGGAACACGGTGGGCTCCAGCAGCTGGCTGGCTTTCTTTTTTTCCTCTTCTCCCTTTTACAGTGAAGGCAGTGTTTAGTACCTGATGGTCATTGGGCTGGTGTCCAGACTAGGCCTGCTGAAAGCCGTTCACTCAAGCGTTGAGGCAGAAGTTGGCTTGGCTGTGGTGCTCGTGGGGCAGGCAGTAGAGTCCCAGGGACCTGCAGAATCTTGTCACCACCGGCACCCTCGCAGGCAGGAGGAGGACAGACCTCCTCAGCTGGCACTGCCTGGCCTGGATAGGGTTGGTGTCCTGCCGAGGAAGCGCTGCTGACCAGCTTTTTCTCACTCTCACAACACATTACCTCTGTGGTTTGCTTGAGCTCCACCGATCTGGGGCCGCAGCCTCGGATCTCCATGCCGCCGCCAGACCCTTGCGCAGCTCCAGTGTGTGTATCCTTCTCCTTCTCCTTCCAGGCAGATCCGCAGGCCCCTCCCCAGCAAGGGAGAGTTCAGCCACATGCTGACCCCCTTCCTCCGACACGGGAGCAGGTCCTTGTTCCCACCTGGCTTGCAAGTGCCTGCTGCTCCCAGAGCAGACGGTCATGAGCTTTGCGGTTTTCTATGAAGGGAGGCAGACACCTGTACCAAGACAAATCCTGATCCGTTCTCCTTTCCTGGTGTGTGCACCCCGAGACAACGTCCTGCTGTAAAGGCCGGGTGTGCTGGGCACAAGGGGACATTACCAGTGCTGTGGTGCGTCTCTTCTCTAGTCCGAATCATTTCAGATCCTTTGTAGAATAGCTCACGACTTGGAAAAGCTTTATGGCTTATGGAAACTTACTTGTTTAATGTTGGTTTTTTTTTTTTT
The DNA here is from genome assembly GCA_013398015.1 of Oreocharis arfaki. Lineage (NCBI taxonomy): Eukaryota > Metazoa > Chordata > Aves > Passeriformes > Paramythiidae > Oreocharis > Oreocharis arfaki. The sequence goes on from VZRR01011844.1 coordinate 56,436, forward strand.
CCGGGAAGACTGGCAGGTCAGTTCCTGCTTGCTGCTGAAACTGGGGAAATGCAAGCAGCTTGCGTTTCTGCGTGACTCCTCCACAAAGGGAATCAGGACAACTCAGATCCATTGAGAGAGAAGATTACCTTAAGGGCATTCATTAACGTTTTTAAACAAAAATTTAAAAAAAAAAAAAAAAAAAGATTACGACGTTCAGTATATTAAGTATTTATCATGTGTGAGAAGGAAAATAAATCTTGAATTTACATTTATAAGGCTTCCCATGAGCTGGACTTAGTCATGTAGATTGTGTAAGTAGGGTTTCCTCAGTGCCAGCGCCCAGCCAGCTCCCGCTGTAACCAGAGAGGTCTCTGCACTGCTCTGTCCACCTCCGCTTCGCATTGTCACGTGTTAACTAGTTACTTGTTTCATGAAAAAATAAACTGTGAATATTTTTGGTGCAGGCTTTTTTAAATCTGTAAAATGGAGAAGTTCTCAGTGAATTCTCACAAGAGCAGGTTTGAAAAAAAAATCACTTCTATAATTTGCGGGCTCACGTAGCAGGGTGAGGCTCACGGCAGCAGCCGCCTTTCATGCAGCAGGTGCTTACCCAAAAGCTTGTTTGGAACAGTGAACGTGGATTAAACCGTTGCATGGCATTCCCCACAGCCTTCTTCATTGCAGCTGCTGTACCCCGTCTCTCTTCTTGTCTCCCTTTTCCACAAGGATCCAGGTTTCTGGCTTGCTACCTTGCAGCTACTGTCGGAAAGTTGAGTTCAGCATAGCTAGGAGGCTGCTTGGCAAAACTGGTGTTGAGGAACATCATTGAAAGAGGAAGCCAGGAAGCGGCTCTTCCCTCTTCACCCTCGCTGGGGCCCTGGGCAATGCTCTGTCAGATCAGGGGGGCTTTTCAGAGGGAGTACTGTTGCTTTTGGGAGTGTTTGGGCTTGCTGGGTCAGGGGTAGAGCGAGGTCCCAGCAGCCTTGCTTTGTCCAGGCTGCCCTCATCAGGGGGCGTGAGCTGGGGAACAGCTTCAGGCAGCACAACCCTTGTGAAGGAAATGTGGGCATCTTCTGTACTTGAGGTGACTCACTGTGGTGGCAGCTGGCAGCACTGCCTTGGAGGAGGAGAGGGCTGTGTTTGTGTTGAGGCAGTTGGGTTTGTTTGCTGTTGTTCATTGCTGCCTTCAGAGTTCAGCCAGTTTGAATCACGGGGGATTTTAAAAGTAGAGGGTAGAGGCAAAGTGACCCGTACCCCTGGCAGACTCTGTGGGAGAGACACTGCTGCAGCCTCCTGCTGGGCTCAGACCTTTGCTGCAGCTCCATGCCAAGGCCGTGGTGCTCTTTTGCTGTGTTGGAGGGATCCAATCACCTGGTCACTTAGTCCTGGGTCAGCCCTAATTGTACCCAAGGTGGGTGAGAGGTGACTCCTGTGTTGATTCACTGGTGTGGAGCGCTGTAGAAGTAGAATCAAGGGTGTAATTATCTCAGTCCCTTCCCTGGTGTCCCACGATGGCTCACAGGAATTTTCCAGACTCATTCCTGGTAGGAATGGCTCCTTCTTCCCATTTCTGAAGGGGATGAAGGCTCTGCTCCCACACAAACGCTTTGCTGATAAGCATCCTTGCTGCCAGGATAACTGCAATGGGCTGGGGTCAGTGGCCATGGCCTCCACTCCACAGCAGGACCCACTTTGGTGTTGGATTTCCACTGTGGGCAGGAGAGTCGCAGTTGACCTTTGATGATGGAGGAGCTCTGGTGAGGGCTAACAGCATGGTCAGGGCCTTGTGCCCCGTCGGGAGGAGGGTTGCAGAGGAGGAGCCACCACAGGACCTGTGGGACGTGTGGGCAGGAGGGGGAGCAGGCACAGGCCACTGTCCTGCATGGCTTGTCCCGTCACCCTCAGTGCCCACCGTCAGACAGGGCTCTGGTGAATCTAGCAGGAGACTTATCACTGTAAGGAATAATCACCTCACCTCCTGCACGTCTCCAGATGCAAATTAGCTCATGGTAGCTTGCTTTATTGCTGTTCTCCAGTTAAACTTTTCCTATTTAGCAGAAAAATCCTACAAGAACCAGAGTCACTTCAATACACAAAGCATCTGGGTGGTAGCGTGGGAGCTTCAGGGTTAAACTCCTGCAGGCAGAGGCTCTGAAGGTGTGGCTGGTGTTAAAATTTGGGAGATAAGAGAGATGGTTGAATGTAAAGGGCATTTAAGAACAAAGGTGAGACAGTGCATTTGCTAGAAAAGCTTCAGCTTAGTTTCACAGGAAAAAAAAAAAAGAAAAAGCAGCCCTAACCTTGATGCTCTTGGCAATGTTTTAGCCCTGAGCACTCTGTGGTTGTGCCCAGCTCCTATCTGGACACCACAGCCAGTGTTGTGACAGGGCATGGGGAGTTTGAGAATCAGACCTTCAACACTTTCTGTTTATTTTTAATTTCAGCCTTAACTTCTGATTTTGCTTGATGTTTGGAATAACCATAATTGTAACCTGCTTGTAATGTGCTTTGCCCTAAATTACTGATGAGGCTTTCGGCCTTTGCTAGCCAGTGAGTGTTAAAGCAAAGTGGCAAATCGTGCAGCTACTCTGAAAGTATGGGAGGGATGCTGTGTTTGATCTCCCAGGCTTTGCCCGCGCTAATTACCCACCCTCCTGTGATAGTGATAACGCTGGTGGCAGCATTTGCAGCCGAGGTTGCTCCTCTTGCAGCAGCACGGCCGGGCTGATGGGTGCTTGGGGCTCCCAGGGTCTGGGACACGGGACACTGGAGCTTGGGGGCTGCTCTGCCTGTCTCACCTGTGGGGTGGCAGTGCCCTTGCTTAGCAGGAGATGGGAGAATGCAAGATTCCTGCTCCGGGTCCTACAAAAGTGATGTAAGCAAAGTTTGGTGCCGGGGGGGGGACAGGACAGGTTGTGTGAGCTCGGGCGGGAGGAGCAGCAGTGACGGACAGTCCCTACAGCACTGAATCTACCTCCTAGGGAAATCTGAGAAATGGGTGTTGCTATGGCCTATTTCAAGGTAAAGTTTTAATCAAGTTTGCCCTTGGCGAAGCCCTTGGGCTATTGTGGTGCTATTGTAAACCGTCGGCAGCTTAGCACAGTAGGGCTGGACTCACGGCTCCTGGCCCGCGGGCTGGGGCTTCTTGGCCAGCTGATCCCATCCCCCTGGAGCTGGGGCCGGGCTTCAGCACGGGTGACTGAAGCAGAACAAGGAGTGACTCGGTTCTTTCAGTTCATGATGGTTTTGAGCCTCAAACCAGTGTGCCACTGAGCCCCGTGGGGAGCCCGTGGAGCCACCTGAAGCAAGCAGGCATCCGCTACTGCATGTTCTTCGTGTCCGTTTGGTACTGAGCTGGTTTCAGTTTTTGTTTCTTTTTCTGATGTTTCCGAGTTGTTGACTTCAAGGAACTGGGTTTTGTGTATTTTTTTAGACACTGGGAACTTGTTAAAAGGAAAAGCAGCAAGCACCGGGAGGCTCAAGGTGGAGCGTGGCTGGAGCTGGGGGTGGCCCCGGCCGGTGTGGGCGGGAGGTGAGATGTGTTGGCAGCAGCCGGAGCAGGCAGGGAGTGGCTCTCCCTGCGAGGGGCCATGGAAGCCTTCCAGCAGTGGCGCTCCCAGCCCTGCACAGCCGTGGTGCCGAGCTCACTGCCCCACCAGCCTGCCCACTGAACGTGTTGGACGCCGTGCCTCGCTTTTAATGTCCCCTGCCACCCTCTAGCACTCTGTGCTCTCAGCTGGGGTCCTGGCTGCCAGCTAGCCGAGGGCCCTGGGGAGGGTGGCTGCCCACTGCCCCTTCCTCACTGCCGGGGACGTGGGGGGCCACTCGTGGCAGCAGCATAAGTTGTGCTGGAGCCATGAGTGGGAGGCTTGCTCATGGGGGAACCTTGGTGTGAGCAGCCCCATGCTGCCTTCCTTCCCCTCTGAGGTCTGCTGCCCACAGGGTCCTGTTCTGCGGGCTCAGGCAGAGGGAAACACATCAGGAGTCGAGGATCCCAGCCAAGGCAGGGGCCAGCCAGAGCACTGCGGGGGGGACACGGGGGTGCTCAGCCCTGGCCAGGACTCGTCTGTCAGTTGTAAGCAGGAATGCCAGAGCAGGTGAGAGAAAACTACATATTTCCAGCATGTATATTATTTTTAGAAGAGGGAGAGGGGAGAGTCTTGGACCATTGATTACTTTCATTTTGCTCCCCTTAGACTGTTGGCTGTGTATGTGAAACTTATAATGAAAAGAGGGTTGCCCTGCCCAGGTGCTCCCAGAACATGTACTGTAATTCTTTGTATATAGAAGAAAAATTACTGTAAAGTAAAGTTTAACTTTACTCTCGATGTCCTCTTGTGGTTTGTCTTGCTGAGTGGGGGGAGGCAGGGAAGGGAGAGCCCCGACAGCCTTGCGCGCAGGGGGACGGCTCAGACCACAATGCGATTTATTTACATTGTACACCTCGAGAGAAGACGCTTAAATAAATCTGCAAAGACTCGAGCATCTCCGAGAGAATAAGTTACCGGCCACCGCTGCGCCACCGCAGCTCCCACACACGCCACAGGTGGCAGGAGAGGGTCCCCAGGGTGACAGTCCATGGATTCCCGGCACTGCGCGGCAGCCCTGTGCCGCTCCGTGTGCCAGGACGAGAGCAGTCCGTAGGCTGTGCTGCGGACAGGCCCCAACAGCTAAAACACAGCAGGTAAAAAACCGGAGGAGTCCGGCGCACGCCAGCTGCCCGTCTGGCAGCGGCAATTCCCTTTTGGCACAGGGGCTCAGTGGTGGCAGCAGCTGTAGAAGTAGGGACTGTTCCTCTGGCCCAGGTTGACACCCTTGTCCTCTGGAAGAGAGCGGGATCGGCAGGCTGCTGGCACGTCCACGCCACCAAAGCTGCTGGTCCCAGGTGTGGGCCCCAGCAGGTCCCTCGGGGAGGGTTTGGTGCCCCGTGGAGAAGTGGCAAGGTTCAGGGTCATGGCACAGCTCACGGCCATGGCATGGCCCAGGGCAGGAGGCACAGCCAGGCTGAGCATGCCTGGGCGGGGCTGGTGCAGAGCTGAGCCACTCCTGCAGCCCAGCGAGGCTCCTGGCTCCCAGCTGCCAAAGGCCACCATGGCCTAGCTGGGTGGATGTGCTGAGCCTGGCCTGAGCAGGAACAAGGATGCTGTGATGGAACTCAAACTCCGTGAGACAAACCCTGGCACGGAGCCACAGCAGCCCCAGGGGAAGCTCTGCCAGACCCCCAGAGCTCATGCTCTGCACCCTCCCTAGAGGCACAGGAGAGGGTGCCTGGGGAGGGACAGGTCCTGCTTACTCACCTGTCATCACCTGGAAGGCAGAGAAGTTGATGTAGTCCTCGGCCACCTTTTGGAACAGCTCATCTGGGGGGAGAGGAGGCATGGCAGGTGTGGGTGCCCCTGTGCCAGGCAGAGCCCCCAGCCCTGCTCAGCCACGACACGGCCCCAGTGAGGAGCTACTCACCCACGCTCTGGCCCGTCTTACTAGAGGTCTCGAAGAGGTCTGCTTTGATCTCTGAAACAAGGGCCCAGGCTGGCACTTGCTACAGGCACAGGATATGGCTCCATGGGCTCATCTGCCCCTAGAGTCACCCCTTGGGCATGGCTGCTGACAGCAGGCTGGCAGGGACCCAGGCCAAGGCTCCTGGCCCCTTGGCCCAGCTGGCCATGTGCCTGCCCATGTCAGGACATGCTGTGCCCAGGGACGTCCCTGGCAGAGCCGGTGCCTCACCACACAGGGAGCCCTGGTGCCATTGGATCTGCTGTGGGCCCACGGCAAGGGCAGAGCTCCTCGTGTGGATGCAGCAGCCCAATCCTCTCTCACTCCCCACCCACTCAGTGCTGCACGAGCCCAGGAAGAGCCAGCACCGGCCTTACCATCAGCATAGTCCTGCACATCGTGGAAGTCAACCCCCCGCTTCCTCCTGTCCTCCTCTAGCAGGTCACTCTTGGTGCCACACAGGTAGATCCGGCAGCCCTGCAGCAGGAAAAGGGGTGGGAGGGGTGTACCCACGTCCCCACCACCAGCACCCCTTGCCCTGTGGTGAGGCTTCGCAGCCCCCAGTACCTCCTCGCAGTTCTGCAGCTCGTTCACCCAGAACTTGGCTCGCTGGAAGCTGCCACTGTCAGTGAGATCTGGGGAGAGGAGTCAGGCTCTGCTGACACCAGTCCTCAGTGCCCAACCCACCAGTGCCACCACCACCCCGGCCCGGGACCTTTGCAGCCGCCGGCTCCTTCCCCTTCCCATTCTCCGTGCCCTTACCGTAGCAGACAACGGCAGCCCGGGCTCCCCGGTAGTAGATGCGGCTCATGGCCTCATAGCGCTCCGAGCCCGCCGTGTCCTGGGGGCGACAGGGAAGCACTCAGCAGGTGACAGAGGTCGGAGGGTCTCAGGGGTCCCTGAGCCAGGGGGTGGCCAGGGATGTCAGCGGGGCGCTGGCACAGCCCTTGCACTTACCCAGATGCCCAGGGTCACTGTCTGGTCCCCCACGGACATCACCTTGGCCACGAAAGCGGCTCCGATCGTCTGGAAGCGAAGCGAGAGGCGTGGTGGGAACCGGCCCGGGGATGCGGGGGAATCTGGCCTTGGGAACCCGGTAGAAACCGGCGCAGGGACACGGAGGAATCCACGCCGGGGCGTGGGGAAGGAGGGTGAGGAAACGACGGCACCGACCCGCGGGCGCGAGAGGGATGTGGTGGGTCCGAACCCGGACACGGCGGGGGACAACACGAGGGGACGCCGTCCCAGAGACGTGGGTGGCAGCATCCCGGGGACACGGTGGGGAACCGGGGGGACCGCGGGCAGGACGCGGGGGTGAAACGCGAGAGGCTCATCCCGGGGAGGCGACGGAGACACGGGGGCCGCCACCCGGGGCCGCGCTGCAGCACCGCGGGGCCGCGCGGTGCCGGTGTGTCACTCACGTTCTGGTAGGGCCCGGCGCGGAAGCGGCCGTGGGCGCAGCGCTCCACGAGGCTGCTCTTGCCCACCCCCTCCTGCCCCAGCAGCACCACCTTGGCGTCCACGCGCCTCCCGCTCATCCTCGCGCCGCCGCCGCCGCGGGGCGGGGCCGCACCGGGCGGGGCGGAGCCGGAACCGAGCGGGGCGGGGCCGGAAGCCGGCGGGGCGTGCCGGAAGTGCGCAGTGCGGGG
>VZRR01011849.1:0-40812 GCA_013398015.1 Oreocharis arfaki
CAAAAACAATCTTTTTCTGCTCTAAACCCATCAGAAGTTAGAATCTGCATCTTCCTTGCCTCCTCCCCTTCTCATACACTTCTGCTTCTGTGCTCTCTGCCCGGGGATGGTCCCTGCACTGCTGTGTGTCCTGCTCCTTGGAGGAAATGTGATGCCAGGAATCACAAAGCTGAGTGAGGTCTGGCAGGGCTGGGGTCCCTGGCTCCCACACAGACAGTGAACTCCCAGAAGCATGGAGAGGAAAGAGAGAAAGGGAAAATTGATGGGGCTGCGAGCCGACACACAGACCAGAACAGGCAGGCGCTTCCCAGAAAGAACCTCCAAAGTAAATATGATTGTGCAAACCATTTCTGTGCCACGTTTGCAAAGAGAAACTTTTCTGTTTCTCTTTCATATATAGCCACTCAGAAGTGCATGTTTGGATGCCCCAGGGCCGAACAAAGAGAAGTTAAGATCATCCTGTCAGGTGCACTCCAGATCTGGGCATGCGGCACCCTGAGCTCATTCTGCAGAGGAGAAAGAAAGCCATGACACTCCAAAAGCAAGCAGGGTTTGCTCGTGTGCCAGAATGGCCTTTCTAAAAAAAACATTCCTCTTTCTCCCCCATCCCTCAGTCTTTAACCAGCTAGTCAGTTTCTTTCCTCTCCCCTGTATATTGATTTTAGGCCTTTTTTCAAGACAAGCAGCGTCCCTGAGGAGAAGGACTTGGGGGTGCTGGTGGATGAGAAGCTCAGCATGAGCTGGGAATGTGTGCTGGCAGCCCAGAAAGCCACCCGTGTCCTGGGCTGCATCTAAAGGAGCGTGGCCAGCTGGCCAGATCCTCCCCCTCTGCTCCACTCTGGCAAGACCCCACCTGGAGTGCTGCATCCACCTCTGGGGGACCAGCAGAAAGATGAGAACCTGTTGGAGCAAGAGGAGGACAACAAAGATGCTCAGAGGGCTGGACACCTCTCCTAAGAAAACAGGTTGAGAGAGTTCAGACTATTCAGCCTGGCAAAGAGAAGGCTCCAGGGAGACCTTAGAGAACCTTCCAGTACCTAAAGGAGCTGCAAGAGAGATAGAGAGGGACTTTTTACAAATGTTTGTAGGGATAGGACAAGAGGGAATGGCTTCAAATTGAAAGAGGGCAGGTTTTATTAGATATTAGGAAGAAATTCTTTACTGTGAAGTTGGTGAGGCACTGGCAAAGTTGAACAGAGAAGTTGTGGATGCCTCATCCCTGGAAGTGTTCAAGGTTAGGCTGGATGAGGCTTTGAGCAACCTGGTCTAGTGGAAGGTGTCCCCATGGTAGAGGGCTTGGAAATAGATGGCCTTTAAGGCCCTTTCCAATCAAATGATCCTGTGATTCTATGATATGAGGGATCAGAACCCCAGCTGACCTCCCTGGCAGCTGTGGCTCCAGGCTCTTTGCTGGTCCCAAGGCATCCACACAGAGGATGGTGGCCAGACAGGAGCTACTCCTCCGTGCCTCATCCAGCACAGTGGTGATGGCCCATCAGCACAGGAGCCTGTGAGGCTGCTCTGAATCACCTTTTGGAAGGGCTTCACTTCCTTGCTGTCGGATCCAAGGCTACTTTCTTGGCAGAGGCCTCCCCGCAGCAGCCAGTGGCAAACTCTCTGCTTTGGTTGGTTGGTGTTTTTCCAGTGTTTGCTGTGATACACAATTAATGAAACGTAAGTGCCTCCATTTATTGCTCCCTAGAGAATCCCTTGGATTGCAAGTCCTGGCCTTTAGGGACATTTCTATTGTTTCAGCTGCCACCAAAGCCAAGGGAAGTTAAATCACACTCTCTTCAGTGCAATGGGAGGCAGCTCACCTGCCACTGTGCCCTGGCATTGCTTGCAGTTGCCTGAGCATTATCTTTAATGAGAGACACGCCACAGTGGCTCTGGCATTGCAAGGTGACCACTACCCACGAGGTCTGGGCTCTGTCACCAACCCAAGCAAGGACAAATCACTTTGAAATAGTTGATTGATCTTTCAGCATCAACAAGCAGCCTTGAAGACTGCAAGGAAATTCTGACAGAGGGAAATAGTTTGACATAATTCAGGTAAACAAAAAAAAGCAATCTGCGAGCCTCGTGCTACAGGCCTACTGCCAAATGTGCCACATCTCTTTTCCAAGGGCTTCACCTGCCTGAGGAGCAGAGGTGACTCGATCCAACCTGTGTTTGGTCAGGCCCTGCTTCAGAGGTGTGCCTGCGTTTTCAAAGTGCCGGCATGGTAGTTGTTCCCTGCTGGCAGGAGACCTTCTTGATGCTTTTGGTGTTGGGGTTGGACAGCCCAAGAAAGACCATGAGGGCTCCCAAGCACAGGTCAGTGGTACCTGGACTGATGGCTGCTCTCTTTATCAGGTTTATGAAGCAGAGGCTTTCCTCTGCCAATCCTTGCTGATGGAAAACACCTGCTTGGCATTAGCTGCATCTTTCTGCATCCCAGAAATGTCTGATTCAAGCCAAGCAAAACAAGGGGCTGTGGATTCTGGAGGAGGTTTTACCTGGAGCTGTGGAGGGGTTTCCCTGCCAGCTGTCCTGCCTTGCTCAAGGCGCTCTCACTGCACAGCACAGAGGATGTGGGAGCTGTGCAACCACCTTGGACAATCTGCAGATCATGGAGCAGCATTGCCAGGGAAAACAATGCTCCTTGTTTGCCTCAAAAGGCTGAGCCATTACCTGCAGTGCACCAGGAGCTGCTTGGGCGGCTTCGGGAGCAGGGGGACAGGCAAAGACCTCAGGTGTGGGACAGTCCTGTGCCCTGTGCCAGCCACCCCCACGGGTTTGAGTGAGCCCTAGGCCAGAGCAGACACATGGCAAGGGGAAGGGACCAGGGAAAGAGCATCACAGGTTTGGTTGTCAGCAGCCAGATGTTGAGCCCATGAGAAGCTGACAGGAGCTCGTTCTGATTTCTCATTTTGCTGCATGGCTGAAGAAGATCCCTTCTGCAGAAGGGTGAAGCCCTTAAATATTTTCAAGAGTCACCTAATCAATATTGCTCTGATAATCTAATTACTAAGGTGAAGCCAGGACAGTTGATTAGTACAAGCCACTTACAGCATGAACAGGTCAGATCTCTGAGCCCAAGCTTGATTTTTTCGACCTCTTTGACTTGCAATGTTTTCAGGAAATTTGCAGGCTCACAACACAAGTCTAGGCTGACCAGCATAAGCTCAGTTTTTTCAGCTGCTTTTACCCACAGCATTGATATAAGTGATTCTCACTTTCCTTCTCTCCCCTGTGCCAGGGACTGACTAGAGTTAAAATAATTTAAGATCTATCATTTTCAGAGTATTTTTAACCACTTCCTTTCACAGTACAGCCTCACAAACCCTTCTGTCTGGCTGCAGATCACTGCTTGAAAAACCTTTGCCTTGCATTTGCACCCTGCTTCAATCCATTTCCAAGGGCAGCAGCACTTCCCAAAGAACTGCAGGTTGGATGGCCCAGGGCAGTTTAAGGACACACCAGCCACCCCAGAGGGAGCAGCAGTGCCTGCTGGGCTGTGCTCAGCTACCTTGTGCCAAACACCAGCACTTTGGTCAGAGCTCACAGACTTTGTGCTTTCACCTGCTGCTTTTCCTTATTCCACACACACGGGATTATTTTAAAATAGAAACTTCTTAAGAAGCTCTTAGACATTCACAGGACTCAGCCCATTAGTGTGCAAGGTGCTTCACTTGAGCAGCCCTGCTGAGATCAGCGGGCAGCTGCCCACGGTCAAGGGACCAGTGAAACCCAAAGGCCAGAGGATTTCCTGACTGTAGGGCATCCACTGGAGCAGAACAGCAGCAAACACATCTAACAGCACATTTATACACGTTAGATGAGAACAACTTGTTCAGCAGCACTCTGCTACTGCAAGTTACATTTACGCATGCAAAAATCTCACAAAATCTGGCACAGACCCACTGTGGTTTGATGCAAAATAGCCTAAAAACCACCTCAACAACAAAACCCCCAGCAGAGCTCGCTATCAAAAATCCCCTTAAAATAAAGCAAAGAGAGAGAGAGAAAAATAGCGGTGATGATTTCCTCATTCTCCATCAGCCAGAGAAGAGAACTGCTAGCATTTGGTCAGATATTTATCACCCAGTAGCTGCAGTATCAGCCCGGCTTACTTCAGCACTGAGCACTTAACATGTGCCTTCCTCTGCAGGCAGAGCTGGGCTGGGTCAGGCTCAGACACAGACCCAAAAACAGGGGTGGGAAGTTGTTTGTCAAATGGCCACTTGCAAATACCACTAAAGCCAAAATTAGTGTTTGAGGAAGCTTAGCTTCAGGCTGTTGTTTCCAAGCAGCAGCATTAAGTACTCAGGAAGCACAAATAAACCTGGATTTTTGGTCACATCTGCCACCAGCAACTGTACCTGCTATCAGCAGAGAAAGCTGGAAGAAAAACTGTGAGCTGCAAAACAATTTCAGCAAAGGGTCATGCAGGTAACTGCAGCCAGAAAAATCACTGGAAGCCATTGGCCTGCTCCTGGGTAGCTTGAGGTTGTTTGCCATTAAATTTCAGCAAAAATTAGGATGCCCCCTTCTCTCATTTAAGGTACTCTGGGAGATACTAGAATAAACTCCATAAATTATCACCTTCACAGTATTCTTTTTCCCTTTTTCTGGCTCCCTGCAAGAGCAGGACAATACATAACAATCCAGTTCCCAGGTTTTTAATACAAGCACTGCCAGCAACCAGACAGCATCACTTACTATTTTTATAAAAAAAAATACTGTCATGGCTAAAAAACCAAACTATGTTAGATCTCCTCAAGAGAATAAATCAATCAGAGGAGCTGCATTTGCTACTGGGACTGTGGGCCTCTCAAATTCATGTTATGAAAGGGAAAAGCATCGAGGGCACTTAGAAGTACTGCAGTTCTGAACTGCAGCACAGCTATCACCTGTCCAGTGCAATTCCCAAGGGATGAATACAGCAGGAGAGGTGTTTTCCCTGGCTGGGCTGTTCCTCCTACTGGTAGCACCGGAGAAGAGGCACTGCCACCTCCTGTTTACCGGGTGCAATAGGAAAGCAGGGGCTGGCAGCGAGCACGGGAGGGGCAGAACCCTGCAGCACTGCTCCGATTCCCCGAGTACTGCCAGACCCGCTTGAAGGGAACAAGAAGCGTTTTGGTGGTGCCCTCCGTGCCGGCAAGAACAGTCTGCCGGCAGTCCAGCTGCTTTGAGCCCAGAGCGTTGGTCTGCAGGCATCACGAGCTCCCACTCCCCGCCGATGAGCACCCAGCACAGACCCCACTGCCACCCCACTCTGAGAGCTGCCAGGCAGCAGCAAATAATAGGACAAATCACAGCCTCACGCCAGGCTTTCATACATTTGTATGTTTATTATTTTAAAGTACAGTATATACATAAGGTATAGCAATACCTTCAAAAACTTTATACAGAAACAAGTATCTACAAAATTAAATCAATAGACATTCTGTGTATAGGACTTACACACATAGATTGGAAGAATCAATGTAGTTTCAGTTAGAACATGAAATGGGAAGGAAACATCCATCCATCTTGGAAAAGCTCTAAATACCACCCAGCTCCCTCTGCAACACAGCCACCTGTCCCTGGACACGTGAGACAGGGTACACCTGATTCCTTTGTGCCACCTACTGCTGGTGTTCACTGTCACAGGGACTGGCACAGGAAGGGTGAATGCCCCGTGGGACAGGCCTTGCCCTCTGAACCCCTCCCTAGATTCAGGTCTCTGCAGCATGGGGACACTCAGCTTTACACCTGATGCACTGGAAGCCAGACATACCATTTTTAAATTTTTCTTTTTTTTTCTAAGTTATGAACCAAAACATGGCAATGAAAAATATTTTAAGAGATCCTACAGGTGTTGCCAGCAACAAGTGAAGATAATGAGAAAATATTCAAGGAAGAAATCAATCTCCAGTTTTCTGGACACTATAATTAAAAATATTGCACAAGTCTATGTGGCAGCAAGCCAGTGATTTCTATAGCATACAATGGTATTCTTCAGGTCAGAGGGTCTGGCTTCAGACGACAGTGCTGGATTTTACAGAGGGTAGAAAAGCATAGGCAGCTTTCTTGTAGGGCCTCTGACAACATCTGCATGTGTGATGTTTGAATTCAAAGAGCACCCCGAGTATTTAAGAAACAGATGTTTAAGCTTGTAAGACACAACCAGCCACAAGCCTGGAATTTTCAAAAGCAGCCTGTGGCAATTACATGTCTAATGGACACTGAATTTCAGTGACAGGCATGTAGCTAAATGCTCCAGGCTGCCTTCATGATTAGTTTATTAATTTACCAGTTTATCTCTAAAATTCAGTTTATCTGAGGACAGTTTTCAGTTTCAGGTTCATAATACAATCTCCAAAACAAGGGTAAGAGGGCTGAGATTGCTAGACAAGCCTTGCAACCACCCTGCACCAGCAGGTGCTCACCTGTGTGAGCCACCCCACAGAAACCCCTTTCCACAGAAAGTGCTCTCGGTACTGCACCAACAGCATCCCACTCCTGACAAGCTACCCCACAGAAATAGGGCCAGCAAGATTTTATGGCTGATACTTCACTGCCTCTCAAAAAGGAGGAACATCTTTATGCCAAGTTGCTGGCTGACCCCATCAGGTACTCAGCACACCCTGGGCTGACTGGAGAGCCACTTGCCAATGTGCAAGCCAGAATGACATTTCCACCTCTAACAGATATGTTTAAAATAACACCTGTGGATGACAGCTTTGGTCCATGAAACCAACGCACACAATAAACAACGTGATATTTTGGCTGCTTCGTGTGTCTCCAAAACCAAGGAAAACAAAAATGTCTGATAAGTTATTAGTGCTACAAAGAGCAAGCAGCATTTCCAGCAGGGCAGGAGGACAGCTAACTAGCTTTCTCAACTTAAAAGGAGAAACAACCATGTCAAAAAGAAATAAGAATTTCCACAAAGCCATTGCACTGATTCCATCTGCACCACACCCCTCCTTCATTCACACTGTACACCTGGAGAACATACATTAAAAGATTACAATATTAACATGGTATCTAAAATACTGGAGTCGTTCAGCTGAATGCCTGAAAACATCCAGAGATCTGGTACATTAAAGCATGAAAACACAAACATACAAGAGCTAAGCTATGTTTTAGCATGCAAATTGTTCTGAAGTACTTTCTCTCAGCAGAAGATCCAAGCTCAGTCGTGAACAACTGTCTGTTTGCTTCCTGGAAGCTGTGACAAATCTGTTTCAGCAGAGCCAGGTATTTTCACATCACTTAAACAACAGTAAAGCAGAGGTAGTCCCATGACTGGACTGGCCCCAATTTCCTAACATTTCAGGTAACCACTGCTCTCAGGAATTAGAAAAATAGACGTATAAAACCCCAGCCAGATTAAAGGCTTGCAGTTTCTGTATAATGCTCACTCAGGTTTTAAACAATTTGTTCCCACTCTCGCTTTCTAAAGGAATACTTAATCCTTTGACACTGAAGGGACCTGCCATCCCAGACTCTTGAAGCTCTCTGGACCACAAACCAGGTCTTGAACCCGCAAGGACTTTCAGAGATGCCTATCTTTAAATTAACAAGGAAGTCCCACTGTCTTGAACCAAACTATTCAAAACAAATTAGGCTCTTTTGCTCAATTTGTTTTCTTACAAAGCTCAGGCAACTCAGTGGCATCTGAAAACGGAGTTCACACCCCTAAGTCACCCAGATGTCTGATCAATTATCCTCCTCTGTGCTGCCAGATCAGGTCCCTCATTTTGTGTATGATGCCTGCAGTAAGACAGATTCTCCCCCCACACCCCCCTTTTTGATTAAAGTAGCTAAAGCATTGCTCTTGTAAATGTACATTGACTCTTTTTTCATGACAATAGGAAGTTCAAGTATTTAATAAAAACCTTGAGTATGTATTTACACTGTGATCTGATCAATTTATTTTGGTCAAAAGGCGAGAGATACAGAAACTATGCATTTACTGCTGGAATAAAGATATTTCAGATCCTGTGTATTACTTATCCTGGAATTAAAATGTGAACATGATGTTGTGATTAATCCAAATCTTGTCACCTTGATACTCTTTCTCCATCACCCTCTCAGCCACTGAAGGACTAAATAACAGGTCTCTGTGCCATTTTGACCAACTAATTCTTCACAACAGTAAAATCAAGGAGTTGCATGGATTCCTGTGCCACTTTCACAGTCAACAATAGATTAAAATCCCATTTAGATAGATTCTTATTTCTTACATTATTTTCACTAGTTGGTCCAGCCACAAATGACAAAATTTAGTCAGCTTCCATTTGTCTTTGGAAGCAGATGCAATCACCGTGTCTACGTGTACATATGTAACAACGGGCAGCTAAAACGCCTACTTCTTAAATGCTGTTAGTTATGCAGAAGCCCAGAGAACTTTATTAACCAATTATCTGTATCGGACTTCTTTGGATCCACATATCTAAGGATCAAGGGTTTACAAGATTTGCTGAACTGACATTGGTTTCAATTGCATGAACTCAAGAACTGAATCAGAACACTTTCCAATCCCATAGTTTTACTGTTGTTTCACTCCTCTGGAATAAAGAAACTGACCAGCTGAATGTTAATCTAAAGCAGAAAATATGCAATATCATGGCCACCACTAAAAACCCAACATTTTGTGACAAAGCATTATTCCATGCATATGTCAAAAATGCTTAATCAACCCAAAGATCAGAAATAATATGCAAGAAAGGAAATGTCTGAAAGCCCTTAAAGCTCAGTAACACTGGATATGTTCAATAGCAACTAAGACATAATTGGCTTTATTTTTTTTCAAGCTCCACCATTAAGAAACTGATTAATTATACAGTGCAGAAATTAAAATCTCACGGCAACTCACTCCTAACAGTCTGCACTGCAAAGCATCTGTATGTCATTTCAAATAGAAGTTTCAGATAAATGTAGTGTGCAGTGAATTTCAGCAGTGCCTCAGGCTGGTACTTGGTAGACAGAACCACACAGATGCCAAACCCTGTTGATCTCTCACACGAGTGAGCCTGTGTGCTCAAAGGCTTCTTCTGCAAAACGCTGGATGCTTGTGCTGGCAGGCAGAATGTAAAACACAGTGGTCTGCAGCACCTGCCTTTTCTGCATCTTCACGTTGGTTAGTCCCCAGAAGTTTTAGTTATGTCTGCTTTATTCTCTGTTCCAGTTCATGCTTGTGTTTAATAAGACGTTCTATTTCTGTTCCTAGAGTTTGCAGGTTTTCCTTTGGTGGGGGGGATGAGGAAATGATAAGGTAAGTTATACAGAGAAAATGAGTCCATCAGCACAAAATGCACTAATAAGTCAAAATTACTGTTTATGTCAGCAGGTTGATACTTTCAAGTATCCAGAACAAATGTAAATAATTAGACAGAGTCAGAAAAAACTAAGCTCATTTCAATAAAAGACTCAAAGCTCTCAGCAAGTCTTTTTTTGCAGTTATCAGTATTCTAGAGGATGTCTAGAAAGTAGAATGCTAGTGCCCCTGGCATTCAAGGGGAGTGATAATTACAGGAAGAGATCTCCAGCTTGTGCAGAACGGTGCAGCTCAGCTGGCAGCCCACACACCATTTTCCAGCCCACCACCTCTCCCTGGCAGCAGATGTGCTGCCCCAGGAGCTCAAGAGGGCCGGGCAGGCAGAGCCCACGCTCCTGGCTCCACATGCCCGAGGGAGAGCACAGAGAGACCCTACCCTGCTGAAGGCACAGGCTCTCCAGAACTTACTTCAAGCAGCAGCCCATTAGTGCAGCATGCTCTGAGGGTCCTACACCAGAGGTACAGCAGGGATCATGTCACTTAACTCCCTGGTTAACCCCAATGCTATCAGTGGCACCAAATCACAGTGAGCTGACTTCCGAAAAGCCTCTTAGCAGTATGCAGTGAAGGGAGTATCTGAGAATCACAAGAAAGTGCGGAGGAACTGGCACAGCTACTCACTTTCAATGTAATATTCTTCAGTAATGTATCTTCTAACACAGCCTGAAGCTTCCTGTTTATCTCCAAGGAGAGTTCCAACGTGAGCCCACTGTCTGCAGGGTGAGATGTATACAGAGATGCCATAATCCCACCACGCCTACTCAAGTGTACTTTGTTGAAGTCAGAGGCCTCTGATGACAGCGTTCCAGCTTCTTCTCGCAAAATATAACTCTGAATAATTCTGGAGGATAAAAAAATTAAAAAACAACAACATCATAGCATTACAAGGCAGGCAAGAGTCAGACACTGAAGTAACTTCAGATTCCTGACATGAGTAATCTTATTTTCAAGCAGTACTGTATTACCAAAAAACCAGAAAAAACTTACTCCTGCAATTTCTAAGCCAGAGGAAAACCTGGGATACCAAGAGTGATATAGGAAATGCTGGTAAGCCAAGAGACTACAATGTGCAGGGTTTACTTATTTAAAAGTATTCTGAAAAGCTACTGGGACAAGAAAGGTAACTAAAAAAAGTCTACTTTTCTTTGCTGAGAGACTCCAGACACAGGATCTTAAGCTTTCTATACATAAGACAAAAAATTACAAAGTTCCTTCTCAAGAGTCTTCCCAAGTTGTGATCACGTTCTGTGAAATGGCACCAGCTGGGCACAAACGTATGGACTTATTAAGCAAGGACTGTTCCTAACAGGCAACTGCACAGTCCAGAAGCCACTGGACTTTGCCAGCTCTCTTGCCCTCCTAACTTGCAGACATTATCCTGTAAGATGAGATTTTTATTTAAGTGGAATCTCATCTCACACTTTAACTACGGACCACCTTTGGCTCAGATGTGTCGTTTGTTTGGTATGTATACCAGAACACCATCTGGAATAATGCAGATTCTCCTTCCAAAACAAACACAATCAGCACCCTTTTAAGCACATGAGGGGAATGGACTCTTCTGTTAGCCAGTGGCAGCAGTCCACCTCAAATCAGCCACCTGCTGACCATTTTGCTATCAAAAACCCACTTGTGCCAGTTGATTCCTCCTGAAAAAAATCAGTAATAGTAGTAATTGTCAAAAACTTGGCAATTACTATAACTGCTGGAAAAAGACAACGAAGAACACCCCCAAAACTAATTCTACTATTGAAATCTACTGTCACGACAATATTTTTACTGTTTTAAACATTTTCATTTAGACAATTACTTTTCTTACATAAAATCCAGAATGCTTGTCTAGTGCATCAGCTCAACACTGAAAACCTGCATGAACACAACACAGAACATACTTTGTTTTCTTCCTGATTTCCTCCACCAGCTGTTTAATGTGATCCTCCATAAACTCCATCTTCTCATTTTTTCGAGCATGTGCCTTCTGCAGCCTCAGTATTCTTTCAACCAAGACAGCCTTGTCCACCTCTGGGAAGCTGTCCACAGCCACTGCAGAGCCAGTGTTCTCAGGGGACCGATCCTCGTTGCTGCTGCGCGCGTTAAGGGACCCTGCCAACACATCAGCATTTGTAAAAACTCCTTTGGCTTTCACACCAGGGCAAGTGCCCCCACCAGAGCAGTGCCTGCACTCATCACCTGTCAGGAGCTTAGGATACTCTCCTCAGGATGCCAGTTTCCCTCTATGTTAGTGGGGTTTTCTCTAAAGGATCCTTACAGTGTGGAAATGAGACACACTGGGACAGCAGTGCAGTCCCCTCCCAGGGGTGCACTGCCTTTGGTGTAAGTGTGCTCCCTTCAGGAATGCTTATTCCTATTAAAACACCTTCATATTCATTTACTCTGCACAAGACTGAGCTGATTTTAAATGTGTGTTTTGGAGTAAACTAAAACTACAATACTATGAAAGCTGTACAGACTCACAAAAGCCCTACACATAAACACTCTGCAGCACTGATCACTTAGAGCTTGCAGTATTTTCTTCACTTTCTGCTGTTCTTTCTATGCATTTGTCTCTCTCACACTGAGAGATTACAGGACATCGAGACAAAACCAATCCAACTTAAAACCCAAAGATATCAAGGAAGAAAACATGCTGTTTTCAGTGCTAAAGATCACTCCTTTAGTTCTAACTGGATAGAAAGTAATGAATATTACATAAACCCACTGATGTCTCTAATGATGCTAATTGATTTCTCATTTACACAGTTGCAACTGTCAATAGGGCAATTAAACAATGTTGGAAGCCACTGCTCATTTTTATTTTGCCTCTGGTGGCATGTAAAAAAGTCCTCTATAAACTAGAGTCCTCTTGAGCTTCCTCCAAACATAAAAGCAACAAAATAAAAAAGGCAGGTATTTAAAAAGTGCCAAAATATATAAACATCAAACATTACACTTTAATCTCATAATAAGCACCTACACAACTGCAGTCAGCCAAGTGCATTTTGGTGCTCAGAGGCTATTTTGTCAGTTTTAATGGGAGGCTGCCCACACACTGCATATGAACAAACCACATAAAGAGCAAGCACACTATGGCAACCTTGTTAAGACTGAAGGGCTGTTTGGCAGCCCTGCTATGTGCTCCATTACCTGACGAACTGGAACGGCTCCCCATGCTGCTGACTTCTTTGTCATAATTACCATTTTCTATCTGATCCAATTTCCTCCGTGCTAAAAGTATTAACAAAATGATGGTTACCAATAGCAGAGTAAGAACAAAAAATTACAGTGTTACCCAACATACAGAACCTCTAATCATCTCTGACCTGCACGAATTTAACATGGCTTGACAGCTGAAAGACAATGGTAGCAACTAAAAATAAAACCCAAACCCCATCTCTCTCTGGCCCCAGCCACGAAGCACCTGGATGTAACATCCACCACGACCCCTACACACCGCAGCAGTTGCAGTTGAAGGGGGTAATATCATATACAGGATTAACTGGTAACAGTAAGACTTCAATTTGACTTTACTTTTCATTAGGTCTGCCATGTAAGTTACTACTGAATGGCAATTCTGTTCCAGCATCTCATAACTGTATCACTGCAACCAGCAGAGTGTAGTACTTGTGCCAGAAGCACCACTCAGTAGGGACCAAGAAGGAAAGCACACAGATGTTCTTATGTGCCGAAAAAGGGACATGGAACTTGTCTTGCACAGTGCCAATAGGATCTCTTCTTTCAAACATACTTCAAACACATTTGATTATCTTCAAGTCTATCTGCATTCAGAGCATATGCATTGTTGGGTATTTGATGACTTCTATTTGTAGACAAAATTAGTCATCAGTCTCTCCATATCCAGCTTTAAAAACTGAAGTGTTCTGTTTAATGTACTAAAAGAAATAACTGTCACCAGCAATTCCTGATACAGTCAGCTACTAGGAAACTTCTGGCAACTTCTGAATATACTCCTACACAGACCAGGATCCATATACACACCTACAGTGACATTTCAGTAGTCAGATACATCATAACAAAGACTAAGCTCTTTTGGAATAAAACTTCCATTTTATGTCTAAGACCACTTCAAAAGTTACATTTTAGACTGAAAATTAACACAAAGGTCTGTAACTGCAGTTTCCACAAGGTCTAATTTGCTCACTCTCATTGTCTTCAAGGGACAGGGAGAGCTCAAAGAGTGACACTCAAGCAGTGAGCACATACAGACAGGACCTGAGTCTCGACCAGACATTAGAGGTATTAGAGATGGGGCTGACTCAAAAGTGAAAATAATCTCCACCTAGCTGAAGTTGTTTTGTGAGGTCTTTCAGGTTTGCTGCGTGCTTGCGCTTCTGGGTAGCCAGGTCATCCTTCAGTTCTTCCACACGGGTCTTCAGTGCTGACAATTCTTCCTCCTCTGTGACCAGCCGAGCCTGCAGGGTCTCAACCTCTGACTTTCGCTGATCCTCCTCCTTCTGTAACTTGATGGCCTGAAATTGTGATTTTATTTTCAGTCGTACACAAAAAAATTCTAGCCTAACCATAGCGCATGCCCAATACCCTTAACTGCACTTTTCACCTGGGAATCATTCACACTTTACATTATTACCTAGGCTGAACACTAGTACTTCACATGAACAGTAAGATTCCTCAACTAACTCCAGAACATCTACATGATACAGTACAAAGTCACATTACTTTGCATGACACACTGAGTTTATTAAAAATTACATTTATCTCATGGTACAAACAGGACCTGAGGAACAACTGACAGTAATAAATTTCACAGGCAAACTAGAACCTTTTGTCTGTTTCAATGACAGTTGCACACAGAACAACTCTGCTCCCAAAAAGACAGAAAGAGCAACACGATAACACCTCCTTATCCCAGTGCAGTGTGCCTCAGGATTTCTTTCAGCTTGGGAACATGAGGTGTTATCCTACTGCTACTAATGGCAAACTCAAGGAGAAACTGCAGTCAGGTAAGCGAAGACAAAAGGTAGTATCCATGTGCCACGTCTTTATCTGTACCAGATATCTTACTAGAGCAAAAACAAGCTAACCACTGTACTCACCAGATCATCTTTAGCTTGTTGAACACACTCCAGCTGATTCTGCAGCTCTCTTTCACTGTAAGAAAGCTTATCCAACTGGCTCTGTAAGGAATTGTTTTCAGACTGAAGCTGTGCATTCTTACTGGTTAATTTTTCAGTGAATATCAATAGCTCAGATTCTCTTTTCCGACTACCTTCAATGTCCTTCTGAAGATCAGCAATCAGAGAATTGGAACCATCTATTTCTTCCTTTAAAGCATTGATTTCTTGTTCATCTCTGTCAAAACAATTGTATCTCATTAGGGATAACCTGAGCTTAAAGACATGAAGCTTTAATGAAAGCACGGCATTCAGGTCAAGCCCAAATAAGGCAGGGGAACAATTAATGACCCTGGGGCACGGGTTAGTCACTGGATCATTTTAAATGTCAAGGGCGTGTTCACTTCATTTCATGACAGACTAGAGTGCTGAAGTGACAGATTTCTGCATCCCACAGAAGGACATGCAGGCATTAGCTCCTCAAGGAAGGCCATCTCTCCATATTCAACATCTCCGTATGACCTTCAGATCAGAGTACAAACAAAACCCTCAGAACCAGACCTGGGAGGTAAGAGGAAGAGTTGCAAACCCAACCAAGGTGGCCAATCTGTAAGAGGACCTGCCTTTAAGAGACAGGGAAATACTCCAGTTTGGAGTTTCTCTAGGACAGCAGTATGGTGAATCCTGAAACATCCTTATCCAAGCAGTGCAGCTCTGGATCAAAGGGCCTGTCTTATTCCACTATCCCTCCCTCAAAAATCAAGTCCCTCCCCTCTACAAAACAAGTTTTTGTTTCCACTGAAAGACTCTCAGTAGGAGACTTATGATCTATGACATCCAACCCACTTGAGCGAAAAATGCGGCATCTTCAGTTACGATCAACATTCTAGAAAAAGTGTTTGAAATTAACTCCAAAATTAAATAGCTGTTAAAAATGTTACAGACTAAAAATGTCCCTCTCATTTGCTCTTGAGATATTACTTCATTATTTCTTCAATCACAGGATTTTCTACACCTTTTCTAAAACTTTACTTTCTAATATCAGCAGAAAAAACCTCAACTCCCTCACAGGGAGTGTGTATATTCAAATTTAAAAATAAAATTAATATTACACAAAGCAAGAACACACACCTGATTTAATTTACTGACAGACGGTGTAATTATGAGGAGGATCAATTCAATTAAAATCAACAATCTTGTATTGATTTGTTTCTCCAAGAAAAGCTGAGACCCAGTTATTTGTGCTGCAAAGTGTCTCACCTGTAGCTCCCATTTAAAAACCTGTGCCAGAAGGCTGTGCTTATATTTTACATTTTCAAATACATTCTTTCATTGTGACAGGAGAAATCTCTGTCTAGCAGTCAGGGTTGGACCAGACAAAATTAAATGTTTAGACCATTTTAAAAGAGATGTCCAGCTTATGCTCAAAAATTTGCAAATGAGGTAGAGACCGGGGAACACTGGAGGTGACCAGTATCCAATTCAGCCACGAAGTTCTTCCCAGCATTCATAAAATCATGTACCTCCACTACACATGGATAGCTGAACATTCACTTTATAATACAACCTTTTATAAATTTCAGGATGCCAGAATTGAAACTGAAGTAAAAGACAATATGAAACCTGATGTAGGGATAATAAATGCTGTATGGGAAGGATACTGAAAAAAAAGTATCCAAATTGAATAGGAATGAAAAACACTTCTAAGCATGTCTCAATTACTCAGAGGAAAAGATAACTAGAAAAACACATTTGTAGTTTTCACACTTTGATCACAGCCATGTTAATTCATTTGGCAAGATTCCAAGTGAAAAAGAACTGTTACTGATCCAAGTGTAGGCTCCAGCAGTCTCTAGCACACTGCATTTCCCTGGGAAGGATGATGACACCATGGCATTGCAGGTGACCAGCACACAGCAAATGGGAAGTGGCTGATTTGCTAAACCTTGAGGAAGGCCTATAATTACTGAAATACTTTTCAATGATAAATGAGAACTGTTTACCAGCACGAAAGGGACAGACACATGGGTGGTTCTGCTTATCTGACATTTATCTGTCTCCCTTTATGTAATACCACTGGAATCAGCCGAGGGGACAGCATTTCTATACCCCAGCCCATATGTACCACAGACACAGGACCATGCTCAGACACTCCTGAATTGAGCATGAACCCAGCCTTCCCCTGAGATTACTTCCTTCACATTCTTAAATGAGCAAACTTTGAGACAGCAGAATGAATTCCAGTCCTTTAGAAAGACAAGTGCCCCATAGTGTCGGAATACAGCATCTGCCAAGTAAGTAAAATTCTTTTCCTTAAATACTTCCATTAATTCATCACAATATTAAAGCAATTTATCTTTCCAGTTTAGTTGCTCCCCTCCATCTTTCAATAAAATAAGCACTGGGCAGACACCTAAGAGACAACTTCCTACAGAGTATGCTGGTAAATCAAGCACTTCTTATTCTAATAATGAGAGACATTAAATTAGATTTAGCAATCTCAATCCCCTTGTTTTCTAAGAGGCCACCAAGGTTATCTTCAGTATTAGCAACATTGATTTAAATTAGGACAGGCATTCTTCAAATTACATTACATTTAAAGCATCAGTAACTCCAATAAAACAAACCCTTCCATATCTCAAATAATCTTTTAAATCATTACTCAAAGTGCACAGCTGTACCTCTGATGCTGATCCTGCAGCTGATCTACAGTTTTGACTCTGTCCAGCAAATTCTGGATTTCACTTTTCTGTCTGTTTATTATTTCTTTATACTTGGATAACTCATCTTCTGTTCTTAAGCGCTCATCCTCTAGACACTTTACCTAAACGGAAAAAAAAAAAATCAGAAACTATTTAGTCTCACAAACTTCAGAGCTAAATTATTCTGATCATATGTCTAGACTGTTGAACAAAGCTCATGTGTTAATTTTTTGCTGGTTCCAAGTACCTTAGAACAATATCCCAAGTATTTCAGATCAAATAGTCAGAAAAATAAACAAAACAAAAAAAATTAAATTCAGAAAGTGTGATTAACATTAGTTTTGTCCAAAGACTAAACTTAGCCTAACGGATCAGGATCCACAGACATGATGTTTCCCCAGTTACCAAGCCAACCCCTTACTATGTCTTCCTCCCTTTTTCCAGTCCTATTGAGCTGCTCTGGAGAGAGGGACTGGCATGCTATTCTACAGACTGTCCACAAGTTATGGATAGCATAACCCTCTTACCAGAGGTCACGTGTATGAACTCTACAAAACTCATTTCACAGGTAGGAGAAGCTTACAAGCATTTTATTTATACTGAATTTACAAGATTTAAAATGTTTACAGGATTACGAACTTAAAATGTTTCTCAACTTTTCAGCCAAATGAGGTGCACACCATGAAGCAAAACACTGCTGTGTTATGGACCAACTCATACTCCCTAAAAAAGGCTATCCAGAGTCAACAATTAGGTATCCCTTCAAGTCTCATGCCAGGCAATCTCTAATCACACTGTTTATTCCTGAAGAAGTACAATTAAAGGATGGAATGTATTCTTGTTCCCCAAACCCAACACCGCTTCCAGCCCTGCTCCAATCCAACTCAGCACACGCTACCTTTGTTCTCAGTGTTCGAAGCTCATCCATGCTTTCCTTAAATGTTCTCTTCAAGTCTTCCAGTTCCTTTATTTTTGCATGATGCACCTTTTCAGAGGGTAAAAGATCATTGAGAAAAGTAAATGTACAGTGGCAAAAAAATCTAGGCCAATACAGGCCACCACAACAGCTGAGAGCCTTGAGGCAGATCAGGTACCCCAAAGGGTTGGTTTGCTTCTTCAAGAAGGAAAACAAAACCTCAAAGTTTCTTTATTCTCAGGAGAATCGAGAAGAAAACTGAGACTGCACATTCTGCTTTCAGGTACACAATCTGTGGTACATCAGGCCCTAGGAAAGCTCTAGGCAAACTGGCACTTGGTCACCTCTGAAGATGGTGTGTGCATAGATGAGCTGTGAGCAGATACACCATCATTAGAGAATTTCACTTTGGGGCTAGCAAATCCCTAACAAGAACAGAGGCTGGTCCTTGTCTCTCCTTGCCATTATCTTGGCAAAATACTGGTCAGAGAAAGGCCTGCCTGTCATCCGAATTTGTGCTTTTAATTACAGAAACATTCATGTTTATAAATCAAAGAGCAGTTATTTCACCTTCATTATATCATACTTTCCCCCAACTTTGTTTTTAAAAACTGAATCCAAGGTAGCACCTGAAGACATCCTCCAAAAAGCAGTGCTGGAGGGCAGACGTCTGGGATTTAGTATTAGACCACAAAAAAAGACAAAACCCAAAGAATGTGGCTAAACTGTAAGCAGCTTAAAATAAGATTCTTTAAATTAAAATATCATGGAATTCTTAACCATGAAGTAGACTCCACACAGCACATCTTTACCTCCAGGTGATCAGACTTCTCCTGAATTTGTTTCTCTAGTTCTCCTTTAGTTACTCGGAATTGTGCATCCAATTCATTTGCTTTAATTTCTTCTGACTCCTAAAGGGATCGAAGAAACGTAAGAAGAGTTTTAGAGTTTTATGTTTCCCTTTCTATTCTATGAGTGTACAGACAGCTTTTCACATCACTGAGTGTTTCCTGTAAGCATATCTCTGATAATCCTGACCATGCCAAGAAAGACCCCCATGCTGCATGCCAATCAAGATAAACGTTTTCCCTTTTATTTAACAACTTTCCAGTAAAGAAACCAGCCACTATTCATCTCAGCTTTGGAGCTTGCGCAGGATAATTCTTCCCTGCTACAGTTTAAGCTAGAAAGAAATGAAAAAGACGACTCAGGCACTAAACAATAATTTGACCTCTTGAGAAATTGTGCCTACTTGATAGGATTTTATCATTTCTTGACAGTTTTTTCTTATCTGATCTCCTTCTTCTTTTGCTTCAGTTAATTTTGTCATTGCATCTTTGAGGCGTTCTTTGGTTTCCTACAGAAACAGTAATTAAAAGAATAGGTTAAACCTAGTAAAACTCATTTACTTAACTTCATCTGAGAAGCACATTTCTCATAACAAAACTTTCCTTTCAGTCTGAAAAGAATTCCAAAAACAGAACGTCCAACACTATTTCCCCCCTTGCTTCCATTCAGCTGTTACTTTACGCAATTCCATTTGATCCAACACTGAAGACACAACAAAAGGACCTCTTGTTCATGGCACATGAACATTTTCAGATAGCAGATTTAATTCTATCACTTAAAAACTAAGAAAACTATTATTTCAAACAAACAAACAAACCCCCCCAAAAAAACCTTAACAACAAATTAAAATTTGATGACCAAATTAAAGAGAATCCCACAATACATCCTCCCTTCACATCCTTTCAACATTTCCATTTCAGTATCAGTATTTAAGAGCACTATTCTGACTTTTGCTGCAGGTATTCAAATTAAACAGAAAACCCACTTTAGAAACAATACATAAATAGTAAACAGTATAACAGCTACATTACTCTGACTATATTTTCATGTAATGGTATCAGCACCACCTCACCCACCTTGTGTGAATCCATTTCCGTTTTCAATTTGTTCTGAGCCCATTTTACTTTGATAACATGAGAATTGATTTCTTCTTTCAATTTTTCTATATCTCTGTTGAACCGAGTGGCTTCACCATCCTGAGAAAAATTCACAGCTTTTTTAAACAACTAAACGATCCGCTGTTTCTACAACAAAACTCCTGTCCAGTTATCAAGTTGTTTTTTTCTTAATGTCTGGGTTTTGCAAAGTCATGCACATATTTGAGAATGCCCAATAATGCTTTAATCCAGTTGGAAAAAAACCCACATTACTGTTGTGGTTTGAATAGCAAGGTAAGGTCGCATTAGTGTTAGTATGTGTTAATGTTACATATCTCTGAAGAGACAAAGCTCTACAGAGGTGATTTTTGTTTCAGAAGCACAGTTTTTAGGACTTTTAAGATGTATCCTTCTGCACATAGTGCAATTGCTCAGAAGAGGCCCAAATTAAAGTTCAATCCCCAGTCATTTATTAACTTTTGGATCTTCCACATGAAATAATATTGTAAAACACAGCTGTGAAGAACAATACAAAAAGACTTAGGTAATTTAATAGTAATCTCTTACTGCTTTCTAAAACGAGTGGCAAAATTTTGGATGAAAAATTCTATTGTTTTATTATCAATTTTTAGTAGTACAAGAGAGGAAATACAGCGTGAAAACATAGAAAAACAGCCAAAAAAAGACCACAATAATTTAATGCCATTGCAGCCTTTAAATAAAATCTGAAGCCAGAAATTACTTCAAAATCTAGACATCTGCAACAAACCATCTTCTCAATTTTGTCAAAATAAAAAAAAAAATCCCTAATGTTTCACAAACTAATATGCAGGGAAATATTAAAAGGAACTTCAAAAAGATTGCAATGAGAACTGAGTAACTTTTTCCCCTTCCCTTGGAGGAAAGGCACTTTCACAGCTGTGCAGCAAAAGCTAAATGAGAATAGCTTCTTCTACCAAGTACGACAGCAAACAAGAGATGAGGCTGTTTCGACAGTTGTTTTGACAGTGCTTTAAATCAAGTCATATAGCAATACTTGGAATACCTTGGCTTCATAGAGCTGGTGCAACCTTCCTTTTTCCTGAGAAAGTTGTTTAATTTTATTTGTAAGCTTTTCTATTTCTTTGTTTGCATCTCTCAGTTTTCTCTCAAGGACCTCCTTTTCTTTTCGGAGGTCAAGTGACTCCTTCTCCCCTCGGACGTATTTCATCACCATCGTCTCCTTTTCATGGCGAGCTTCCTCACATTTCTTGTTTGCCTTGAAAAATACCAAACCAAAATGAATCAATCATGTATTTCATAAGTAACTGGATATTTTCAGTATTGCAATAGAGTAGCATAACAAGGCACGACTCAAAAGCTCCAGTTTGGCAAAGACTGACATTAAATCCCTCTTAAGCCTTGAAATTGCTCATACGTCTAACAGTAAATATATATCTAAGTAGCTGTATCTTCACAGCTGAAGATCTCAAATGAGTTATCAATACATCAGTAATTTCTTGTTTAGTAGGAAAGAAGTATAAAGTTTAGGAACACAATAATAATGCAAATATTCAGTACTGGTCCTCTGTCTTCCTTCATCCACATGCCAACTAGACAACCATTATCCAGCGGCTAATTTTTCAGAAGGCTCCCTTTCAGTGGCTTACTTTCACAGATCCCCCCCACCTCAGCATCAACAAGTTCTGCTTCAAATTAGAAAAAAAAAATAAAATCAGACACTGTGCCCTAGAATACATGCAATAGAGAAAATACTTGGCATAATACAATATTAAGGAGGAAAAAAAAAAAACCGAAACAGATTTCAGTAATACATAAAGACAAAGTAAGAGCTTTGTGCTGGAATTGATAAAAATATTAATTTTCTGACAGCCTGTCCGAAAAAAGCTACCACCAGCTTTTAGCTCCTTTTGAATCAAGTTCAGCTTACAGGTAAAGGAAATGAGATTTCCTTGAGGGCTGAATTCAATACATATAAAAATAGGTATTTTTTAAAAGAGTTATCAGGCACTCTGAAGTGTTAACAGCTATTTGGAAATTCACTGCTGACAGTTATCAAAAATGCAGATATAACTGCACACTAAGAGTTCCAATTTGGAAAATTTTGTCTTACCTAGAGATCCAGTATGTTTCCTACAAGAATCAAGTTTGTTCAATAGTGTAGATGCTCAATAGTTTAAGGTTTTCCATATTACCTGTTCCATTCGAAAGGCCATCTCTTTATGCAATTGCTGAATAGTATTTTTGGCTGCTGCATCTTGAGTTACAAGTCTGTCTTTGCTAGCTTTCACTTCTTTATTAAGCTCTTCTATTCTTGCTTCCAGCTAAAATACAACATCATGGTATAATTATAGGGAAAATAACTCTTTGATCATGTTTTACATAGGCAGGCATATTTCACACAAAATTAGATGCTTCAACAGATATTTACCTGTATTTCACACCTGTCAAGCTGCAACCACCCATATCAACATCTAGCTCTGCATGACGGTAAAAGCATGAAAGATGTCAATTCTCATCTTCAGTGAGAGTGAAGATGCTTCAAATCAAGTAAAACACAAGGCACAGTAATTTACTACACAAAGTAACAGATTGACACCAAGTGCTGAGCTG
Source organism: Oreocharis arfaki (assembly GCA_013398015.1). Lineage (NCBI taxonomy): Eukaryota > Metazoa > Chordata > Aves > Passeriformes > Paramythiidae > Oreocharis > Oreocharis arfaki. The sequence continues at coordinate 22,581 of VZRR01011849.1, forward strand.
CCAGAGCAGAGCTGGTTGGTATCTGAGGTTGCTTCACCTTCCACCCTTTTGTTGCTATCCTTGCGCCATATCCCTCACCGTGCCAGCAAAGCAGCCATGCATCCATACTGAATTGCACTGGGAATTAATTCATTGAAAAATCACTCAGCAAATAAAGATGAGCTTAGTCATCGTGCTGGCACTTTTTTTAGCCACCTAGTGAACCAAGTCAGAGACCTGATCCAGCTGAAGAATAATCCCCAGTGTTAACTGGATCACTTCCCAGAGTGTGCTCCCTGCCAAGTCATGCAAGGCCAGCAGGAGCAGTGTGGTGGCTGCAAAGGCTATGACACTGCCCAAACGTTGTTCAGGTTGTGCCTAAGAACTCTCCTCTCATCCCGGGGGAAAGCCAACTCACACAGGCTAGGGGGTTTTATTTGCTTTGGGGTAGAAGGGGCAAGATCTCAGGGTCAGTGTCTTACGTTTTGTGCAATTCCAAGCTGCCATTAAGAGGCAAGAACCACCTGATTTGCTTCTGTTACCACATCATGACTTGACCACACTGTTCAGCTCTGCAAATGCATCATTTGCCAGACAAAAAGCTTCATATGTACAAGCAGGCAGGTACAGTTTGTTTAGAGCTGTGAGTGCAGCCAAGCCTTCATTTACTTAAAAGTTACCATAAAACACTAATTCAGAAATTCCAACAATAAAACATTCCCATACAAATGAAAAACTCTAGTGCTTCACTACAATGTCTCTTACGACTCCAGGTGCTGTCAACCACTGTATAAAACTATTACAGCCCAAAAGAACTATTTTCTGAAATCACTTGCAAGCATGTAATATCACAAACACCCTCGCAAATCCTTTTTCCCAGAATGGAATAAAGCAATTGCTGCATGATAGAGCTTCATGGAATCCTACAGTGCTATCATGGAAACAGAGACAAGAAAGAAATGAGGGAACTGCTCATACTGGTTTATTCAGCAATTCCAATCTGTAGCCTAAAAATAACACTTTTCAACTCAATTTTCAACCACATCATGGATTCTCAAATATTCTCTGAAATCAACCATGAATATATTACATTAATATATTCCTCTAGAACACTTCAAGCCTGACACCCTACTTTGTGAACAGATTTCTGTGTGATGCAGACCCCAACAAAGAAACCTGACAACCAGGATACTCACCAGCACTTGGACAAACAGAAATTCATGTTTTAAATGCTATCTCTTGCCTGATTTCCAATATATAACCTATAATCAGTTTATAAAGCTGGCCAGCCAGCTGCAGGGACATCAGCAGATAGCTGATAACAGACAAGCAGTGACACCTGGCGTGATACCTTTTCTTCCCACACTAAAACCAGCTTACACCATGCACACACCACGGTCCTCCTTGGCCTGTGTGGTTCTAACAAACCCCTGAGGAAAGGCCTGTATTTAGTACCTGATACTACCACAGCAGGGACTTCCAGATACACATCACTTAAATGATGTGAACACAGAAAGTCAGTTATCAAAAGACACTAAAAGCTTTTAGATAATTTCATGGAATACAAGAGTAGATATATCCTCTTAGAAAGCTTAGGATAATAAACATGGGCTAAACAGTGGCAATAGTGACATTACACACAAGTGAGATTCTAACCAGCTCTTCTATTTTGTTATCTGTACCTGTTTAATAATGCTGAGGTGCTGCTTTTCTGTTTCTGTTCGTTTTCTCAATTCATCTTTTAAGTTGTCCTTTTCTGAGCAAATTTCCAAAATCAGTTCCTGATGCTTTTTATTTTCTTTAATCAATCTGTAAAGAAAAAAAATTAAAACCAAGGTACATCAGTACTGGGTTTTTTTGGTTGGCTGTTTTCAATTTTGAGATACGTGGCTTTTGCTCTTCGATCTGCAAGTTTTATTGGGAAGCCAGAAATGCTAAAAAAAAAATCCATTAAAGCCTTAGAATCAAAAAAAGAATAATGTTGTGCAAGTGGAACTTAACTCCAAAACAGCAAGCAGCAACTTCCTTGGGAGGAAATTGCTTGTTTCCAGCATTTTAGGATTGTTGTGGTCCATAATGACATGAGACGTTTGGTAACCCTATGAAACTACAATACTGTGAATGTTACTAATTTTAAGGTAATGTAAGAAAGTAACTTTTAGTCAGATGGTTTCACCAGTCAAATGTCTGAAAACACAGAGATTTTATTAATTTCATGGCCTTCTCAGAGCACCCATGGAAGTTCACAACCTGGTAAGAAACAGAATCCTGATTTTTTTTAAGGCCTAAATAGGTAAGAAGTATCCATGCCCATGCTCCTTATAAAGTTCAATTTTTAGCAATAGTTCCAGTTCAGCCCAGCTGTTTGACATACATATCTTGACATTCTAGCATAAAACTCAGAAATTACATTGTCAGAACTGCTGAATAAAGAGTCTCAAATGTATTTACATGTTTGCAGATACTATTACATGGTGGGTATTTTAGGCCACTAATTGCATGAATTTGTGGGAGGCATGCATTTACCTGAAAAAGATACTTAAATATCCCTCTATCCCCTCCCCTCTGTAAAAAAAAAAAAAATCTCTAACTAGTCTCCTAAATTATAAGGAATTCAAAACTATCAGTTATAGAGAGCTTAGCACTTGTGATCTGCTTTTTAACCTATTAATGAATATTCCAGGATTACAAATTCTTAATTCATGCCACAGCTGCTCAGCTGTATGTTTACACCTGATCACAGGAGACAACTGGGCTATTTCCAGAACTATGTTACAAGAAATTCTACTATCATAAACTAAGGGACAAAACAAACACAACCCAGAATACCCTTTGGACCAAACACAAAATGTTCCACAGCAATTTCACACCCTTGAGGTGAGTCCCCAAGTGTCAGACGGGTGCAGCTGTCCAAAAAAAAGAGACATGTTCTTATATAAAGCCTTCTGTATGCATACATAACATCCACTCATATATAAACACTTGTCTCTAAGGAAGTAATCCCATGGCTGAAAATGGGCTCTACCTCTGAGTTTACCATGAACAAGTAAAACTCTTTACTTCATGATTTCCTGGAACCACCCCTCTCTACACACCCACCACTTCAGATTCCCACTCCTCCTCTGTAACTTCTGAATGTCTAACTGTGTGTTCTCTCCAGCTTTCCTGTCATCCATGTGACTTTCCTCACATGGATGGTTTCTGTCAGAGGTTAACTGGTGAAGTGCAAGAGAATACTTTGCCTGCTGGGACTCTCTCCCTCTATCTGATTTCCCTTCCTTTAATGTCCTCCCATATCATGGTATCAGAGAGCCTTATATGGAAAGTAGGACACTCATTTCCAGCTCTGCAAAAAGAAATAAATATTAAGAATATAGAGGCTACATCTTGTTAGCAAAAAAACATTTCTAAAGAGGCAACAAAGTATTAAACGCCAAGTAAGGAATCATGAAATCAAGCAATGAACTGGCTTTTGATGAACAGAAATATTAATGCTGAATATTGCCTGGCAGAACTACTAAGCACAGTTCATTGTAGCAACATTTATAAGCCACGTATTTCAGAAGTCCTCCTATAAAATGTGGAAAGAGTAGTTCATCTACATATGACACTTCCAACTCAAACAGTACTCTCAGCTGATTAACAGCTTTGCTGGATGATGACAGGAGATTGAATACTACTTGAAAAAGAAACAAGCAATTCTAAACATAAATAAAATGCCCATTGTGGGAGTTAGTACTTTCAAAGATTCATTTCTCCACAGATACATATGGACTGAATGAATTCTGGACTATTTTTAAATCACCACTACTGTTGCAGTATTTAAGTAATTCTAGACATTGGCAAGTTATTCAATGACACAGTTGGCTATTCAGTTCCTGCCAAATCCTGCAAGAATTCAGACATCTAAGCACACACTTTTACTTACAAGTACATACCACAAGTAAAAATGTTTCCTCCCTTAAAAAACAACTAAAAAAAAGCTCATTAACTATCCTCATACCAACTCGAGACAACTTCCTTCATACCAAAATGTTCTATTCAGGTGCACACAACATGCAGCCAAAATTGTTCAGCACACACTTCCAACTGTTATGCTCACACTCAAATACTCACTTGGTAATAGTTTGTTCTTGCTGCAGGTATTTATCTTGCACACATTTTTCAAACACAGCCAAGGCATGTTCACCCTTCTGCACACCATTGGGGAGCTTTGGTTCCTTTGAAAAATCCGTGGATAAGAGTTCAGACTCTATTTCCTTCAGCAAATCCTCCTGTGAGGAAGTCTGATGTATTGTGGAAATAAGCTTCTTCGTGCAGTCTGTGTCGTAAGGGCTTTCTGAATAGATTTTATCACTTGATTTTTTCACAAAGTCAGACTCCTCCCTTAGATCCTGTAATATTTCCATTAATGACTGCTCTGTCTGGTTAGTTTTTGGATTGTGTCGTCCAAGTTCTTCACTAGGTAAATGTTCTGGTTTTGTGGAGCCTTCTGCCTGCCTTTCACAGCAGGAATTGGCAGAGGAGTCTGCCCCTCCACACTGCTGCTGTGCTTCTGCTGGGGCCCCATTGCTGCTTATGCCAACAGCTGCTGAATCCTGATCTGAGGGCAACAAACTCGATTCCCTTTCCAAGACACCAGCATCACCTCCAGCACAACTGATGCTTGAGCAGTCCTCCATTCCAGATGTTTTATCAGACTTCTCATCATCCAGGGACTTGAAAGAGGCATCATCTGACAGACTGACTGGCTCCAGTGTGCTCTGCATTTCTGGTAAATATTCCTCCATAATCTTCCTTCAGAAATCTAGATGTAGAATTCATATTACAACATATTATATACAATATCAAAAGAGATTGAGATAGGGGAAATAAAGGCTACTAGAAAGTAAAATTCAAAGTAGAAAAATATTTAGATGTGTGTTTATATAGAGTGTGTTGCTCTTTCAGCTCAACTTTTAAGTAAATCTCAAGTTTTTCTACGAGAAGGTGTGATATTATCAGGGATAGCAAACAGGAAGCAGTGAGATAGCAAATGCCAAGACAATAAAAGAGCAGAACTTTTTAGAATTAATAATTGCACCATTTAAATCCACAAAAGTTCCAAATAATCCCTTCTAAAAAAATGCTCATGACAATAAATAACCAAAAAAATTTAAGCATTCAAGGTCTTACAGCCTTCAGTTTTCTATAGACGATTTGAAAGCAACAGTATGTCTTGGCTTACTCATTTTTACAACATAGGGTGACTCCCTGGTCCAGCCAGAATATCCAACTTCCTCACTGTCACATCCTCACTGAGCATCCATACAGCAAAATGCATCTGCACCCAGGAACCTAAGGGAAGGGGCTGGGGGAGGATCGGGGTGAGATTCTTTTTTCCCATCTGCTTTCAACCAACCAAAATCCCCCGTGGAAGAGCACAGATGGTCTGTGGCAGATCTGCTCTTTGAAACAGTAGCTTGCAGACCAAGAACTTAAAAAGCTCTGTAGAAGCTCACTAGAAGGACATCATATTGAGATCCAAATAGCCAGAATTCTTATGGAAGAGCCTGGGCATAATGCCATATCTTCTCTTCTTCAGGAATCCCAGATGGTCCTGATTCTGAAAAGACTACTGGCACTTTTAGCAAGCACAGGAAGCCCTTATTTCCATTAGGAGAAATTCATTACAGCAGTCCTAACTTTTATATGCAACCCTATCCTCCTACACTGGATAATTTAGCCTATTTATAAAGAAGTCAAACTTTCCATTTATAAATTCAACTCTGCTATTCCAAGCATCATCTCAAAGGAAGTGCTTACTTGCCACATCAAACTTTTTCCATCCTTACTTTCTGACTTGTTCAGCTCTCCCTTACACAGCCACACCATCTGAGCCACTCAGGTACTTGCTCCATGCTCCTCCTTTTGCCTCAGCCTGAAAGGAAACCCCTTTGTGCTGCTTGGCTTCACTCCACTCCCCCAGAGTCCTGCCTTATTAACCACCACTTCCTACTGAGGCTCATATTGTTAAAACAGAGGGATGTGTGAATCCCATTAGGTCTGTCCCCAGTTGCTACCTCTGTCACCTTTTACTGTCAGGCACAAACAGCAGCTTCAACCCAGCTGTTTCTACCAGGAAATACCATCCCACAAAACAACAACCAAAGATGCCTGAAAGCAACAGTTGGGCTACAACTGGCACCTAATCAACAAGAGGGAAGCACATGGAAAACTGAGCATTCCGCTGAGTATGGAAGGGAACACATCACAACTGGACAAGAGTCACAAAGCAGCAAATGAGAATCATATATTTTTTAAGAAACAAGCAAACCACTTTTCCTTTTTTGGTTTCAAAGCAAAAAAAATCCTCAATGCTACAGCCTCTAACTCAGTACAAATCAGTAGGAACCAGAACACAAGTGGTAAGGGAGAGGTACAAATGAGATAGAGATGGGGAATGAGAGTCTATACAATTTGACACTTTCACAAGAATTCCCCATTTTACAAACAGATCTTCTCTGGTATTAATAAAACCCCTGATTCCCCTTCGCTTCAAAAGATTTATATTTAGGTCAACACTGGAACCAGCAAATCCCACCACTTGGTTTGTGCCATCCAAACGAATGCTCTTTTGGAACCTATCTACTACCCTTTGATAACTCCTGCTAGTAAGAAAAGTTCATAATGTACTACTGTTCTCAAAAAAACCAAACTCAACTGATGATCTCAACATGCAAGCAAAAATGAACATAACTGCAAGAAAAAGTATTCAGTTTAATAGTAGCAGAACACATTAGTTCCTACTTAATTAAAATGCTGTTAAAAACCAATACTTTCAGACTAGTGCACTTTAAACAATCAATAACTGAAAGATAATTTGCAAATGACACAGTTAAGATGGAAGAAAAATTCACCTTCTAGTATCTGTTCCTTCTTCTCAAAGGTAGTTTATAATCCATGCACTCAGCTGTAAAAGATCCTGTATCAGCATAAAGCTGAGGAACCGGTTTTTTTTCTCTACTACTTACACCAGTCTAAGCTCTTGATGCTTTCTCTGGAATGACCAGAGGAGCTTTTTACCTCATTTTAAGCCTTTTATAAAGTACCTTCTGAAGTGTTATAGAACCTCCGAAAATGTGCAGTTGTTTCATACACTGCCTCAAACCTGCTTGTGACTGCCCAGCTGCTGCAGTTCACCATTACCACAAGAAAAGGAGTGGTAAAATTGGATACATGAACTTCCATGTCGGTTGTTATACATAAAATTTCCAGCCCAGTCAGCAAACTGGAGGGTATTTATCTCCATATGGAAGCAACAAGAGAAAAACACAGCCCTGTTAAGAGAGTACATTAGGAAAGTCATTAGTTTTCTTTTTATTGTGTTACTTCCTTCTGTAAATAATACTGTGAATTAGTATTACAAAGACTAATCTACTTGGAAGCAGAAATATAATTATTTGCACAACTCAGTGACAGAGAAGAAAAAAAAAAGCCACTGACTCCATATCCAAAATGATTTAGTTATTATTACTCATAAATAAAGTGTAGGTTTTATATCAAACTCATGGGGAATTTGAGTGATGATTATACAAATCAGTTAAAGCATGAAAAGTAAATTATGATGATTCAGTGTTCCCTGCAGTTGTACTTTAATTTTCAGTAGTACCTAGAATACAATTCACCACATTAAGTTCACAGTCTTTATGATTCCAATACATTGGATTTTAGCCTTATCTGCCCAAATCTACCTTCACCTATCTGCACCTGCTCGTGAAATACATAGATTTTTCTTCTCTCTCATACTGAATAGTATTAGCTTTTACGTTCTAATTACTAACTTTGATATAGAAATTAAGTAATTGATCACAGTTTATCTTCACATCAGAAATATCCAGACAAAGAAATCATGTGGAGCAGGTGTCAATGCATATTCATACTGATGTTCAAATGTCTCTTGAATATCCAAAGTTTTTCGTGCCTACCTCAGGCAACTGAATATAACAGATACTTCCTATGTAATACCAGAGATAGAGAACTGCAGTGATGTCACTAAAGAAAAGGGTCATGGTTTGCAAGCAAAACATTCTGTGTGATAAAAGGATCAACACTGCCAGTCTAGCAGTACTCAGTTGAAATGAAACATGCTAATATTTGATTGTTTCACGTCAAACATACAAATCCATCAAGCTCCAGATAATATTTGAACACCACCTGATAGGAGCTCCACACCTTTCAAGGTTTAATACCCATCTTGTATTACCCTACCCATCCTTACAAATGACTTTTCCAAAATCATGGAAGTACTAAGGTTACATATATCGCATTAAGAAAACAAAATAGTTTAGTGCCTTTTATGATGTCTTCAGAAGGCACCAAAAACGATCGACAAAGGCAAATCTTGACTGAAGCAAGTGAACTGGCTTATGCAATGATATGCTAAAGCATCAAACAAGCACACATTGTGCTGAGTGACAGCAAAGTGCTGGGTTCTTACACTGTTTTGCAAAGCTTCTACCTTCAACCACCTTCTCTGCTCCTTCCTTAGGCATGATGATCATCTTAACAACAGGGCAAAAGTGTGCTGCTCCTGGTCCCATCCATGTGATGCTTGCCTCACCCCACAGCCTAAGTCCCTTCTGCTCCCTGTGCCACAGGAACTTCTCAAAGCAGCACTCTGAAAGTGGCCCAGCCCAAGCCTGCTTGCCCACATACCATGAATGACAGCCATCCATCTAGGGCAGCACATGAAAAGAGCTGTCACTGCCTCGTGACAGTTTCTGCAGCTGTGACAGGACTCTTTGCTGTGACTGGACTCACGTAACTGGTCTGACCAGTCGTCCTCCTCCTCTGATTTACAGCTCAAAATTAGTCTGACACTCTAACACACCCTCCCCATGCTCCTGCTCCTCAGCAGAGGAGGCAGCTGGCTGTATTTCCCCCCAGTGCAGTGACACAAAGCCATGCAAGTGGAAACGCATCAATGCAGAGCCTGCTGATGTGAGCAGCAGGAATGAGGAACAGGAGCACAGCTCAGCCATGTTTGCAAAACATCTCCCAGTGCATCAGAACAGAAGCAAGTTGTATCCTTCAAAACCAAAACTGCCCTTTTTTTTTTGAACAGCCACTTTTTTCTCATCACAGATGTGTTCTTCAAAGATACAAAGAGCATTTTCATCATTACTCACAAAACTAAGCTTAAATCTGCATCAGCACATATGATCTCCAAGTTCCAATGTAACATCTAAAATGAGTAAGTAGTTAAACAGGAGGCACAGGATACACAACATTAAAAGCTGGTACAGGCAGGGGTTACAACCATTTATCACACTACTTAAACTGAGATGTGCTTATCTGTTAAATTGCTGATAGCACAACTAACTGGAATCAGAGGCAGAGAGCAGAGAGCTTACGAACAGAGTGAGTGAACAGCACACCAGCTTTTGAATACAAATGTCTCCCAGGTATGGCACGGAATGCAAAGACTTGGGAAACAGCAATTTTTCATTCACTTTCTGTTACACAACAGAAACATCTTCTATTAACTGCTAACCAACTGACAAAAATAAGAACAAATATGACAATGATTCATTTAAGCTCTTCAAGGAAGTATCTGACACAATGTAAGTATTGATTATCTTGGAGGAACAACAAAAATCTCAATACACACTCCTGTAACATGCCAATAAAAAGAAGAAAAAAAAAAAATTTCCTGTAGCTACCTTCAGCAGCAGCCCAGAGAAACTTACGCTTTAACAGCAAATTCTCACTTCAGAGTCCATCTACTGGCATGGAGAAAAGCAGTTTCTGTAACACTCAGTCCTCCTTCCTCTGCTGAAAGTACGTACACTGCTAACTTTTTAAGGAAGCTGTTGGCACCCTCATCCCTTGGCTGTCCATCCACTGTACTGGTTGAAAATCCTTCCCCCCACAGCAGTACTGCTAATTCTAATTAGGAACACCACCTTTCCCATCTCTAGACTACTATCCAGTGAGTAGAGGCACGTGCCAGGGTTCTGGTTTTAATTCAGTATTATGCCATTTCAAACTGCCTGTCTTTTCAATCTTCCTGTTAATTGCAAGCATGATTCTTTTAAATCCCTGACTGCAAAGACCTTTCCTAAGCAGATGCACTATTAATGCTAGCATTTAATTTCATAAAATAGATAGAACTTGACCCAAACTCTCAACACTTACATTGTAAATTGTCAAGAAGGAGGAAATTACTTTGTTTCACCGAATTTCAAAATACATGTGAGATGACAACTAAAGAAACATACTAAATGATAACTGTAGGAAACTTTAGCTGAGGTGTGGCTGTCTAGAAGACTTCACTAACATCAAGAGAAAAAAAGAAAGCGTGCCTTGTCACCTAGTAACTATCACAATGAGGCTCTTTAGAACAAACAGATTAAAGAATGACAGAAGTATGTGCCTGGGGTTGTTCTGTAAGCAAACTTAAGGTCAAGGTCCTGAGAAACAAAAATCACTGCTTAAAAGAAAAAAAACATATTTACATCTCAGTGCCTAAAAATATTGCAGAGAGGAGTAAAAAAGGGCAGGAGGGAATAATGCTTCATGGGTGTCTGCATATACAAAGCCTTGTTCAACCCAGGCTTGAAATGAAAGTGAAGACTGTTGAGATAAATGACTCTGAGGCACAAAACCTTCTGAAAGGGGAATAATAAGAAGTTAATACAGCAAATGCAGTTTACTAGACACCAGACACATTCAACTACACATTATATAATCTAATGGCCAGTAGCAGTAAATTATTTTAGCTCCTTTCAACAAGAAAGGGTTTTGCATCATCTTCGGGTAGATGTTTTCCACTCCTGGCTGTGCTCTAAGAGAGGCCTTGTAGCACAGTCACTGATGAAGAGGGAATCATCTACTCTCCAAACAAGTACATGTGCAATCCACAAAATCGTGAAAAAGCAGTTCTCACATCAGCTCAGGTCATACATGCTCTTCACCTCTGGATACATAAAAACCATCCAGACAGGTTTTATAGGATATGAAACAAGCTCATTTTTAAATAGAAGTACAAAGCAGCTTTCCTCTTTCCAGTTCATATCGGTCACGGCAGAGTACTCAAATTTCCTTTAGAAATAAAGTCTCAAAACTACTCAAAGCTGACATAAAGATGTGATGCATTTCAGAGAGGAGATGGGGGACAAGGAAAGGAGTGATGAAATGCTCCACCAGTCACAGGCAGATGACTCCAACACTCAGCAGTGTCCTAAGGACCATGACACGGCCAGGCGAGCAGCTCAGTGACAGAAAAACGTGATGACACCAACACAAGCAGCCCAAGCTCCCAGAAGTCCCTACTGCTCTTACATGGATGTCACCTCAGGACTCAGAGTTGGTTTGTCACTGGAGTGTGTGCCATAAACTTGCTAAGGAATCACTGCACACCTCTTAACAAAGTCCATGTATTTACAGGAAAAACCTATCTAGAAAATAACGCCCTTGAAATTGCTTCAGAGCAATTCTCTTTATGCTGTAATTTGTCATCCGTACTTCCTGGTTCTTTGTCAAGAACTGGATGGTAACTTGTAAAATTGCTGCTGTTAGTCTTTATTTTGCTTTCCAAAATGGCACATTCTGAAGATAAGTTCCACTGGAAATTCATCATAAAAATCCAAGCAAACACCCTCAAGCAGCAGTCTCTTCAGCTCTGTAACACTCACTGTCCTTCCATATTTGTTCTGGTTTCTGAACTCTGCAGTTCAGGTTTAGTGTTCGTATCAGCAACCAGGAGAAGAGATGCTTGTCCTTCAGATAGTTTCTTATGGGGACAGGTAGAAAAGGGGTTTATTCTTAACATCTTCAGACTCCCCAGTGATAGCAAATAATTACTTTTCCCTAGTAACACACCAAAAGACTGGGCAGCAACACACAGCTCAAATAACCAGATACCTACCCCAGGCACTCTTACTGCTCTCTGTAACACATTCCAAATGATTTTACAAACATCTCTGCTCTTCTCTATCCTTCCCTCCAACTGAACCAAAAATGCCTGTTTATGAGCTTACAGAGATTCGTGTTTGCTAGCAGATCCCAATGTTGTGGGAGCAAGAAAGGTAAAAATAGATCTATTTTGATACCAAAGGTGCTGGATGCAGACATTTATGAATCACTCCAGTTCTGGCAAAACTGAATGTAGGAAAGCAGACACACAGCTTGTCTACATATATAGAAAGCTGTGGGGTTTCTCTCCATACAGCCCAGTACTAGATGAACAGAAAATTCTACACCCCAGCTAAACTAGGTAGAAATGCAATGCTTTCACAATGACTGCCCTGTTTGTTCACCTGCAATACTTCACGAACCAAAGTAGAGCACTGAAGCACCTGAAACTGTAGCTGATCTGAAAAGATACCAGGAACTGTTCACTTTTATTACTCCAGCTTTCTAATAGCCCTCCAAACAAGAAGCCTGTTCATTGATACGTGTTATATCTGAAAAAAGAAATACTTTTAACTTAGCTGTGCAATCTTTCAAAGATTATCCAATAATAAAATAATAAAGGTTAAAAAGCCAAGATACACACACCAAAAGGCTACTAAAAACTCCAAACTACCGCTAAATCTAGAACTGGGAGATCTGGAAGACAGATTTTTTTTTTTTTTAAATGAAAAGCATTATCCTCATAAAATTATTACAGCAAAGAAAATATTGGCTTTTTTTTCCTGTATCACCCAATAGCAAATTGAAAAGCAGTCACATGAATTTGCAAGAGGAAGTTTTGCAGCTATTTTTAAGATTCACACTTACACCTCAATTCACACTATAAAACACTCCCATCACTCCAGCCCTCCAACTACCAGTTAAAGCTGTCAGCAGCCTGCCCAGACACACCTACAGACTGGACTCAGCTAGAAATGAAACTTCCACTACGTCTTACAGTGTTCTGTGTCTTGACCTGTAAAAGCACTGAGCACATATAGTTCCCCATCTTAGCAAATACACAACTTGGAGGTGAACTGAGACTTCAGCCCTTTCTGCTAGAATGGAATCGAACATTTACTTCACAAGCAAACAAGGACCGACTTTTATTCGGTCCTACTGAGCAGTGTTTCAAAACATGCCTTTTTTCTGACACTATTTTCAAAAATTCTTATAAAGAAAGATCAGCAATGCCCTAAATCTATCCTGAGACAGCAGTTTTACATTTAACCCTTGGAAGTTGTTATTAAACAATAATTATGACTTTAAAAAGGAGGCTAGCACACATGCCAACTCAGAATCAATATATACTCCACCATTTCAACTACGCTGCCTCCCATTCATTCATGTTAAAGAATATATAATATTAAATTCCAATCCACAGATTGATTTTTACACATGGTTCATTACAGTCAAGCAGAATCCCATCTTGGAAACACTTCTCGTCATGTAAGCAGCTACTGAAGCTCATGAAGCAAAGATAAATACATAACTTCAATAAAATCACAATGATCATTTATGGTGCAATAATGGGTTGGTTCTTTTCCCAATCACTGCAATATAGACTAAAGGCTCTGCTTAAGAGATGTTTTTATACTGCCTTAAATTTCCACTCGTGCATCTCTGAAATTAATTGACATATAACTGAAACGTCAACAGTCAAAAGACTCATCAGAATACCCCAATAAAAGCAAAAGCTGCAGATGAGCACCATTTGAACAGTTCAGTTACAGACCCACTTCCCTCTTGCAGGTTCCTGAGCAACAGAGAGTACAAGTGCTTTAGCCAGTTCAATTGCAATTTCAAGAGTTAATGTGAGATGCAATACAATCCAGTGTTAACACCGGAGATGGACTTTGTATTTCAAAGACTTAATTGGGGTTTATTGGCTGAAGAATACTGAAGAGAATAATAATGATTTGTAGAATTTTCTTGACAAGTCACACACATGAAGCAACCAGCAACCTAATGTAAAAAAGCTTCAGAAATGCCACAGTGTTTATCAGAAAGAACAAAACTTGCCTGAACAGTTTGTTCCACAAAGAACTGTTCCTCTTCTTTAGCTATCAAGCTATATTCTACTAGAAGCACAATCTTAGATGAATCACAACAGAAAAATAAAGTACTTTCTATTATCTTTAAAGACATTATCCCAAGACAGAGATACTAAAGTAACCATTAACAGCCAGACAACTGTTACAATCAGCTGCCATTTCAATTCAAATTCCAACCTATTGCACTCAAGTAAGAGATTAACCTATTAGACAGCTTACCTGCTACCATGTGCATAATGACAACCCAACAAGACTGCTAAAGAATAATTTGGGGGTATGTAAACATTTGTAGCTTCTTACAGTTGTGTTGTTCATTGCAAAACCCAAGATGCCTCTCTTCAATAACTTTTCACATCTTTATTATGCAATAATCATTACTTAAGCAAACTAAAATGCTCTTCCAAGTCAGTGCCAACCTGTCATTGCAACAGAACTCTTGCTAACAATTTTACATGACAATAAGACTAAAAACAAAACTGAAGAGAAGTTTTATAGTTTGTTTCAGCTCACTGTAACCCCATTAATACTTTTACCTAAACTAATCTGGACAGACTGAACACACCTTTCTACTTCACTTGTTGGGTTAAGTTTTTGGTTTCTTTTTCCTAAGGCTACTTTTTCCTTAACTACTGTCTACTAGTCAACACACTGACCAGTAAAACAAACTTTACTATTGTTTCCATTTAATATCCAGCTTACCTGTGCTTTGAACAGTATCTTTCACAAGAACTCTGTCACAAATGGCTTCCTCAGACTAAGCATTATGTCACCAGGTAACACAGCAAAACAGGGAAGCTCAAATACTAGAGGTAATTCTGTTTTCAACTGAAGTTTGTAATAATAAAAAAAAAAGGGAATTCCGCTAAAGAAGTTCTGTTTTACATGGTAAGATACAAAATGCAGCTCTAATGTATAGCAGCTGTGTAGAGGGACAAACCAAAAGTCTGAACTAAATTGAAAGGGACTGGGGGAAAAAAGGTCCCAAAAAGCAGGTATTTTACATAATCTAGCATGAGATTAGTTTCAAACTGTCCTTCTGGCTTCAGGTTTATATATTTGATTATAATTCCACATCCAGCATTAATCAGAGCAGCAAGTCAGTCACCCAAGTCATGAAACACACCAAAAGGAGATGAACTGGATTGAAAAGCATCACACTGCCTAAGAAAAAGACAGAAACCTTAAGCTGAAGAAGAGATGATGTTGATCACTACTGCTTGTACTCCACATAAAACAGAGGGTGGCCACGAGGTCTCACACACTCCCAGTCTTCCTGTATTTACAGAGAACACGTTTAGGAAACAAAAGAAACACACCAGAGTCCCATCCACACTAGGTCTCCCAATATTAATTCACCTTTGCCCAAGATCAAATAGAAGCAGAAGAGCTGGCTGCACACTGGGACATTGAGTCCTCCAGCTCAGGCAGAACTTGACACAGCTCCTGACTCAATTCACACAAAGACCTGCTTTGATGCACATGCTCGAAGGGAAGGGAGTGGAACAGTGACTATACACAGTGGGTACTCTCAGGATTTCCTTGCTTTTATCAGTTTAACACTTCAATTACTCTTCTCAGGTTTTTAATGTGACTTCATTAAACACCAATGGCAGTGCTGAGGTGCAAAGCTCAAAATTCTTTGAACATGGGACAAGTACTTTAGAAGACAAGGTTTACTCAAACTTTGCTTTCCTTTGCTCACATCACAAGTTAGAAAGTTGAACAGAAATGTACAATTAATTCAAGACAGCACCAGGTTTTCTATCAAACTCATGCACAGGGTTAATATTATGGTCATATTAACTCCGTGTCTGGAGTCAACAGCACAACTCCAAAATAAAGTTCATCAGTTAAGGTTTAACCAGCGAGGCTGGATTTGCTCCCATCATAACACAAGCCATGGGGTACACCTTGAGAGTGTTATTTTTTGTCATATGAGCTCCAAGGCTGGAAGCTCAGGTATCAGGGGAAAACAACATAGCAACAGCATCCTTTTACTGTGAATATCACGAGACTCAGATACTTCAGGGTTTACACACAGACTTGCAATCTTCTGTGTGTCTTCAGCACAGACCAGCTCTTACTCTACCAAGTCAAGAAAATGTGTCTCTACTTCAGCAACCAAAGCAATGCCAGCAACAGCACTGCTGTCACCTTTCAGGTTTTAGCATCCTGCCTTTAGTTCTGCTCACAACAATGCCAGGAGCAGCTCTGTCTGGCCTTACTAGAACCCTGCTTGCATTCACCTCCCGACACTGATAACATCACCTTCGGAAAGAATAATGTCTTAAGAGTGGGGAATAAATCAAATTTATGACTGTGGGTTGAGTACACAACCTTGACAAAGCACACATTCTATGACAGGTCTTCTACATCTGTAATAGAAACATAACTCGTGTTCACACCAAAGAAGCTGGAGCCCTGGCAGACCTTCTCACAAACCTGTAGTGTCATGGCATTGCTAAGATTTGGATCTTGGCACACTTGGCACTGGAGATTGCAGCATATTTGCTTTCAGTGGCTCTTTTCAAATGTTGTTTCCAGATTGTGCAAAAGGCTGTAAAACTCCAATCATGGAATTACTGTCTGCATGATCACTGCACACTGAAAAACACCACCTGAGGGGATGGAAGAGTTCCATTGTTTTCAAACCTGACTTTCCAAGAGTTTCTCCAGTATCCCTGAAAACAAACAAGTAAACACTTCAATCCTTTAAGGATGTGAACAACTGTGAGCTCTACAGAAGCTCTGACTTGTGTTAATTAAACAAAGAGATAGTACTACAATACCATTACAGAATAAAAAATTCAGTATTCCATGCACTTCTTGAAATTAGGGTCATGATTTTCTCCTTTATTCTGACACTGATTTGTTTCTGATGAGATTTTTTTTCGCCTTCAATTTGAGGCAGCAGGATCATTGACTATGACTTGAAGGTAAGTATTATCCATAAGGCTTTCCAATATTGCTTTTGGCAATTGGAAAATAAGTTCAGAACAAGTCAGCCCAGAACTAAATACGGGATATTGCTTCCTGGAGCCCACATCTACTAATTTAACATGCCTAATAACACTATTAAATCCAGAAAAACATTGCTTTTCTATTTTTCATAGCTCTTTAGAAAGCCAGCTTCAGGAAATTCAATATTAGCCTCAGGTAGTGTTAAGCAACAGAGCTGCTAATTAGAAGCAAATAAATTACTCCGTATATCTGGTTCTTCGATCCTTTTCTCAACACTTTGAAACAGTGAACCTCACAATGCCAACAAACATCTATCAACAACCCCAAATCATTATAAAATGACAGAAAAATACTGTTTTAAAAGCAGACAGGAACCGATGATTGAAGATTTTCAGAAAAACGAGCTCAAAGGCAATATAGAAGTAGCTCAATTTTTTTTCATAAAACGAATGACATTTCAAATGTCATCTAACAGCCTCCTGAAACTTCTTCATACTTTCAGTTTCTCATATCTCCAAAGCTTAACCATCTCCTCCCTAAAGTCAATGGCAACATAAGCATTCATAGCAGCCAGCGATTACATTTCCTCGTCCATAGAGAAACCCAGCTGTAGCTTATAGCTTCAACAATTTCCTTATACAACAAAACACATTAGGACAGCGGCCATACCTGGGTTTTTAGTGTATTCTGCTTGCAATACTTCTGAAAAGCAATTCTACAAGAAAATAAAGCAAACCAGCACTAACGCTGGAATGCCATCCTTCTCATCTTACAAACAGATTTCAACTCCCTAAGAAATCCTCTTTTGGTCTGCACAGAGTCTCGCTGGAAATATACACATATCAGACTCACCTGTGCAGACTATTTTCCAGGACAAGAGCCAAAATCTGCAAGCCTACATCATAATCATCTCGCTGAAGTCCTTCTTTCAAACCTAGAAGGGCAAGCAGCTTTTGCAAATAGCATCTGCAAAAACAAGGACACGTACCCCACCACAACATTGCAGCTGGCTCTAAAGAACAGCCTTCGTAACAGCTGCCGGGCTTTGTTATCTAATTATTTAACCGAAATCAACACGCAGCCAATGAAACAGGACAACCTAATCAATAACGCGGAGAAGAAAGCCGTACAGAAACAAAGAGACTACGAGCCAGCACAGGAGCCTGCGCTGCCCGCTCGGAGGTCCCGACCGGGAAGGCGCTGCTGTGGCAGGAACTCACCCCCGGCCCTGCTGTCACCTCGCTCCCACCTCCTGCACCTCGCCCACGGCCCTGGCGCGACCTGTGCCAGCCCAGTGCCCC
>VZRR01011851.1:0-11563 GCA_013398015.1 Oreocharis arfaki
AGTTGTCTCCCTTTTCTCACAAGTTCATTATCAATTCCAAGCTTTTTAAGACAGGAAAACAAAAATGGAAAAAGCCTCAGTCATTTACGGCGGCTGTTGAACACATGCAAAAACAAAGTCAACCAAAGCAGTGTAACTACCAAAATTTTATAGAATCACAGGATATGCTGAGTTGGAAGGGACCCACAAGGATCCGCAAGGATTTGAAATGGGCTTTCTAAACAGCATAAAATAAACCCCACCGCATTTTGCCAAAGTAGCTCTTTCCTAAGATACTCATTCCCAAAAATGGTTCTAACAATTTTTAAAGTACTCATTCCTTTCTCAATCTTGTAAACATGGAGGCTGGGATTTTACTTAGTGCCGATAATAAAAAAAAATTACCATGGACAGTCTCATGACCATAGAAACACAAATATCCTGAGCTGGAAGGGATCCCCAAGGATCGTGGATCCAGCCCCTGGCCCTGCCCAGACACCCCAACAACCCCACCCTGGGCATCCCTGGCAGCGCTGCCCAAACGCTCCTGGAGCTCTGGCAGCCCCGGGGCCGTGCCCATTCCCTGGGGAGCCTGGGCAGTGCCCAGCACCCTCTGGGGGAAGCACCTTTCTCTGATCTCCAGCCTGAGCCTGCCCTGGCCCAGCTCCAGCATTCCCTGGGTGCTGTCCCTGTCCCAGGGAGCAGAGATGGGAGCTGCAGCCCCCGGTGAGCTCTGCCCTCAGGGTTCTCTGCTCCAGCTGCACAAACCCAGTGCCCCCAGCTGTTCCTTGCGTGGCCCCTCCAGACCCTTCCCCATCCCTGTGTCCCTCCTTTGGTCACTCTCTGGCAGCTTCAGATCTTCTCTGTCCTGTGGTGCCCCACGACCCACGACAGCAGAACACCGTCCTCTACTCCAGTTCTTATCACCAGCTACAGAACTCCACTTCCAAAGGAGCCAAAACAACACTGTGCTGTGCCCCAGGAACCTTAAAATCACAACACCCACTTATCTGCTAAACCCCCCAATGCCACAACGATGCTTCGTCAATATTGAAACCAGACCAACGCAAATAATCCATGTGCCACTTCAAAAAATGCCTTTGCTCTACTGCTGCTCACAGATTGAACAAAACACTCTCCTTAAAGCCTGAAATCATTCCCACATTGCTGAAGATGACAGTCTTTGCAGTTGCTATGAGAAAAATCCTGGATCATTATGCAAATCAGCTGTTATAATCACTTTCAAAAATAGCTGTCTATATATTCACATCATGCCAAGACCAAATTAAAGAATATGCAGTATACACTTGCAATTTTTTACATACATGGAGATATAAAAGTAAATTACTCATGTTGGTCCTGTAACTGATTTTGCTCACAAATTCAGACTTTTTCCTAATAATGGAAGGTGGCCAAAAAAGCATAGCAAAATATTTACCAGTTCTTAATTCTTAAACAGTCACAAGGAAGCTGCAAAAACCAACAGCTGCAGCCTTTCCTGCAATGATCAACATTGTCAATTACTAACCAGAACATCACTAGAATGTCTGAGTGATTTTCTGAAGTCCTATATTTCCAAGTATTTAACCCCTGATTCTCACTACACTCATTAAGGTGGTTACAACAGGAAAACAAAGGGCAAATGACCTCATCGCCTCTTTTATAAGCAGGCCAGAGCATGCAGTGCTTCAGAATTTACACACAGCTTTACTTTTTAAACTCAACACTGAGACAGGTTTTACATCAAAACACAGATGAAAAAGAACCTTAAAACTCATAGCCCTTTGCAATCTTACAAATATTTACAGTTCACAAGGACCTGGAACAACAGGAGACGGGGGAATGGCTTCCCACTGCCAGGGAGGAGGTTTATATTGGATATTGGGAAGAAATCCTTCTCTGTGAGGGTGGGCAGGCCCTGACACAGGGTGCCCAGAGCAGCTGTGGCTGCCCCTGGATCCCTGGCAGTGCCCAAGGCCAGGCTGGACGGGGCTTGGAGCAGCCTGGGACAGTGGAAGGTGTCCCTGCCCATGGCAGGGGTGGCACTGGATGAGCTGTAAGGTTCCTTCCAGCCCAAACCACTCTTGGATTCTGTGAATCAAAGGCTTCAGAAAGACCTACCAAGCATTAGACTTCATCTTTCTTTGGAAAGGAAATTTCAAACAAGCTGAGTGTTCCTGAAGCTGAGAAGGATGGGGCTGTTCAAGTTGTGCTTTGGACCTGAAAATTTTCTGTACACCCTGAATCTGACACCTGCAAATAAAACAATTAAGTTTCCTTAAGTTTCCTTCCCTCAGCTTCCAGCTCCCAAATAAGAACTTCATTTAACACAGAACACACTTAAATCAGGGAATCTATAGCCTAAAAAAAAGCTTCACAACTGTCAAGAATGCTAATTTTCACTTCCAGTTCAGGCAGGGGAGGCTTGTCCTTGCTTTAATCTGCTCCCCAGCAGCCCACCCCTCATCTGCTGCCAGCTCTGCTCCGTGTCACCCCTCACCCTCCTGCCCGCCAGGGGACCCAGCCTCCCGCGGGGGGTGGCCAAGCTGTCAGTGCCGAGTCCCTCGACACCCAGGAGCAGAGGCACAGCGTGGCTTTGAAGTCTCCCAAAGTTGCTTTGTTGTCTGAATTTGCCTGCAGTTTTCAGGAACTCTGGCTGCAGGACCCGTGTGAGGTGGTCTGGCGGCGCAGCTGGGCCTGCCAGCGACGAAACGTTCGCCTGGTGACCTCCAGCCCTTTAACTCCAGCTCAAACAACTCCACAGAGCAACAGCAAGGGAAAAAAAACCCAGCACTGTTCCTACTGTTCAACAGCTTGACAGCCTGGAGCTACGGGGGGAGTGTTACAAGAAGTGTCCACACTCCATCCTCAAACAGACTTAAGAGCCCTGACAAATGGCCAAGCTCTTATTAGTGCCATTTTCTTGACAGCATCCCAACAGCACAAAAGAAAATGACATAGGAAAACATACCCATACAAATCTAGAAGACTTTCCTAACATACATGCTGTTTAAGCTGTACCTGTGAGTGCCTTTTCTATTTAAGAGGCAGCATTTCCATTAGCCAGCATGAAATGCAAAATAAGTTTAGTATTTTTCTATGAGCTTGGATTGTCAGGAAGTGATGGAAATATAGAGGAAATGAACAGGAAGAAAGTTCTTCAGAGCAAAGGAGGATTCCTTGTAGCCAGCCAGCTGCACTTGTCAACTCTACCATCTGCGCCTTGAAGAACAAGCAAAGGGACCAACTCAGATGTGGCTGAAACATTTTATCATTTAGAAGAAATGCATTTAACCCCTTGATGCTCCATGTTCCAACAAGGACTCCTTTTTTTCTCCCATTTTTTAGTTTTTTAAGCTTTCAGCCTGCAGCTTAAAGGCAACAACCTAGATAAAGAATAACTGCAACTCCTTCATATCCAGGAAGCAAACCTGTCCACATCAGGTCATGCGGCTGACAACAGGTCTGGAGGGGAATCCAAATTCCCCGCATAAAGAAATAAATCAGAAGATGCCTCAAGAGGACATGCCAGGTTGTTTCACATCCACAGCTCACTTCTGGACCTGCTTATTATATTGCATTTGGGGAGTAATCCCAGGGCAAGAGTCTCTCCCCTCATCTGTGAGGTGTAGGAAATGTGTCCAGGAGCTCTCAGCCATATGGAGGCTTTACTGAAGAGCTAATGGGGTCACGTTAAGATTGGGGAAAAAACCCCCACAGACCTCACAGCATAAATAGAAAAAATGGTAACAAAAGCATGAAAGATGATGGCTGCTCTAGAGAACAGCTTGCTCTGACAAAGGCTGAGAAAAAGGCACCTTACACTTCCATTTCAGAATGGTTTGGAATCATAAATAAAGACACAAAAGCACGCAGAGAGTAAAGGAAACATGAGCTCTCGTGTAGAGCTGCAAGAAGTGTTTGGACAATGCTCTCAGGCACAGGGTGGGATTGTTGGGGTGTCCTGTGCAAGGCCAGGAGCTGCACTTTGATGATCCTCGTGCATCCCTTCCAACTCATGAAACCCCTCTAAAATAGCTGACACTATTGAAGGACACAGAAAAGCTGCCCTTCCCATTCAGAAAGAGCTAAGAGCAAACAGGAACAGAACAAATGATGCATCAGACTCTGTATTATTGATACCAAATCTGACAGCTTCAGCTGTGAAGGCAGGGATTGGGCTTCAACTCCCTAACTCAGCCCCAAGTCCAGACCTACAGCACTGCCTACAATCCCAACAAGTTTCCTGAGGGAAAGATGCAGAGGACCAGTTAAGAAAATTCTTTTGTTTCTGCTGACATTTTGGAAGAGGCCACATCCCACCTTTCCATAGCTAGCCTGGCATCCCAAACAAGCTGCAGCATAACATGGTGGCCCAAGGACAATGGTGCAGAATCCCAGGATCACTGAGGTTGGGAAACACCTCTGGGATCATCAAATCCAGCCTGTGACTGATCCCCACCCTGTCACCCAGCACAGAGCACCGGCTGCCACAGCTGGGTGCGCACACGAGGCAAGACAGACCGAGCACATCCTCTCCAGAGGAAGCAATGCTCTGAGAAGTCTGACTGTCACACCTCAACTTGAGATTTAAAGTGCCACACTGACCCGTTTCAACCACCAACCCAACCCAACGGGAGCTCTTTCAAGCAGAGCTACGAGATGCCACCGTGTGTGTTCCCAGCACACCACCCCACCTTGCAGGATCTCCCTGAACCAAGCAGCACTGTGTACTTAAGCATGTCCTAACCTCAAACACCCCCAGAGAAACACAAGAATTTTATTCAGTAAAGAGAAGCCAGCACAGAAGAGTCACTACTTTGATATTTACTGACAGGAAGTGAAAAATGGCTCAGACTCAACTTTTTGCAAGCCTGAAAGAACATCCAAAACTTTCAGAGACAAGGGAATTTAAAAAAGCTATTGGCTTGGAGGACAAATACAGCACACACACTGAAAACCTTCATAAAACAGGAACTAGAAAATGTAGGGTTTGTATGGATTTATCAAACCTCAATTTGTGGGGGGTGGACCAAAGGAAGATAAAGGTGAGTAGCAAAACAAGACACAAGGCCACTCTAATAAACCATTCCTCAGCCAATAAGCCCCAAGTAGATAATTTTATCCTAATGAGATCTAGGGTCTCCCTCCTCTAAAAGTTAGCATAAAAAAGAATATTCCTTCTCTAACTCACCCACACAAGAAATTAAAGAACAGAAAACACACAACTCTTCAGTTGTAGCCCGACATATACCCAGGCAATGCAATGAATTAAGCAGAGGCCTATAAGAAAATTAATCATGCAATTAAAAGCTATTATACTACAGCTCCACAAAGGCAGAATTAAGTTTATAAAGACATTTCTTAAGCACTTCACTACAAAAAACTGGATATTAAGCAGTTTTTCTGCACTGCTGCACGCTGGGGCTGTGGAGCTGGGAGTTCATCTTTAAAGGGAACAATGCCAGCTTTTGCAATAGTCATCATCCCAAACACAGAGCAGTTGAGTTTAATTTTTTTTAGCTGCACAGTCAATTACCATTTGAATCACAGAGCCACTACTTGAGCTACATTGCCTAAAAATCGTTATTAAGATAACCTAGATTTATGCAGCATGATACAGGGCCTAATTGCACAATTATTTACTTCCATTCTATAAAAATGCCTTTTTTTTTTTCCCAGGGCCTCACAGGCGAGACAGCAAACGAGGCAGATGACGACAGGAGCAAAGAGGATGCTGGCTTGAATTAGAAACTGGAACAAGGATTTGTTTACATCTGAAATATCAACCTGGGCCTAAGACACATCCAAAAACTAACAGAACCCAAAGCAGAGTCAACCCACAAATAATCCATGTTTCAGAAGACATCCTGCTCTACAGGGCCACACATTTCCAAATAAATTCCCCTTTTACAGCCCAGAAATCACCATTCCAGTAACTCGCAGGAATGCACAGACTTGCACAGCTTTAATCCCAAAAAACCTTCACCAAAGTGCCAAATCAAAGGAGCCCACACCTCCCCTAGGATTTAAGATGAGGTACAGGGTAGATCCAGGAATTACCATGCACAACTCCAGGCTATATCCCATATCCCCCCCCCGAAAAAGCCATGCAATAAATTCACCTTCAACATCCATCCCTGTACCAGGCACAGTAAACGAATAAAAATCACACAGAGTTCCGAGTTGCTCCAAACTAGAAAGGAGCTGGTTTGAAAGGGAGTTAGTTATGAGTAATGACAGTATCTTTGGTCTCTAATGTAATTAAGGGATTTGACAGCTCAGCTGCCTATTCCCTCCCTTCTCTTCCAGTTTGTCAGAACACAACAATTGTCCTTTAAATCATTATACAACAACCATTTTCATGTTTAAACCTGTTGTAGGGGAAGACTCTGGCTAAGGTAGCAGGCTATAATTTGTCAGCTTATGCAGCATTAATATGGCAACAACATTAATCCATTAAAAATATAATTTCATTTAAGGAACTATTCAGCAATTCACAACCAGCAAAAACTTGGTAGACGGAAGCTTTACATATAAAATTTCAACTTTGTACTTGTTACTCCCTGAAGTTTAGTTTTGGCTTTCTGCTTTTTAGCACAGGGGGGTTTTAACACAACATTCTTCCAGCCATATTATTGCTGAACAAATTATATCAATTGCTTCCACAACAAAGAGGATTTAGGTGTCCAAACCGACCCACAAGGAAGAAAATGGAAGAGACAGTCACCTCTCTTCCAGGAGAAAACCAAGACAATTCTGTACTCCTCTATACAATGTTTTAAGACATCATTTCGCAAATACTCACTGTCTCTACAGCAGTCACTGTGCTCCAGAACTCTTTGGTAATACAAGCAAGTTCTTCTAGGAGGTATCTTAAGTGTAGCACTGGATAGCAACAGGAATTTTGTCCCAAAGAAAGCTGCTGGCCCCAGCCTAGCAGCCATCAAGAGCCAACTAATCCCTGTGCATGTATCACACTGCAGCAGGAACAGCAGTCCCAGTGTTGCATAAGCTCCACACTCAAGGCTACATCCTCTCCCAGGTCAGTGCAAGGCAGATGGAACGATCCTGTGGACAGAAAGGCCTCCCTGACTAGCACAAATTCCTAGAGAGATGCATTTCCAAACCTCACCACCCTTCAAGGCTCCAGCTGGACCCAGAGCTGATGCTGGCTGACCAACTACACAAAGGAAACGGGTGGGATTTTCAGAAGTCCTCAACGGTGACAGAACTGTCCTCACCGAGCAAACCCCACAAGGTAACTCCTCACGTGCCAACGCCTCATCAGTCCTAACGTAAGCAAGAGGAAACTTGGATTTTTCCTTAAGAAAGGAACACTCAAACCCAGTACTGGTCCCAGCAAAGCTGGCACTTAATTCAGCATTACCCTCTACAAGCTTAACAGCAAAGCTCTGGATGTTCTGAAGATTTCACACCCTTAGCTGAACTGAAAACCAGGCTCCAACCATTTATCACTTTGGGTGTGCTTTTTCTAAGAGGTCACCCCGTAAGAAATACCATGCAGGGTCCACTCATTGCTCTGCCCACCTTGAGAAGAACACATAGCCACCGCTTCAGCAGCTTCTGTTCACTTAAAAGTGTGCAAGGGCAGGTACTTTTTAATTTGGAGTTTAGCTTGTGCAGTCAGTCTTCACCTGCACTGAAAACTTCTGATGATCCAAGCTGAAGCAGTTCCCTAAGAATCCTGCACTGCATTTAAACAAGCGCAAAGAGACGAGCTGTAATTTGTGAGGGCTTCTTCTAAGTCCTTTTCTGAACAACAGCAGTGAAAAAGCAGGGCAGGAAGGGGCTGGGTGACTCTGGATGGGACTGCACCACACAGCACCTGCTGGAGTGGTGGGGTTTGAAGGCTTCAGCTGTCAAACACCCCTATCCACACAACTACCGGCAGTGTGTCACAGGGGCTGGGGTTTTCTGGGTTGTGAGGAACAGTAAATGACCTAGCCCGTGTCTAACCCCAGAAGAGAAAATGCAGGAACACATTTGCAGCAATCACCACCTTGCTTTCTACAGCTGGACAATTCAGAACCCTTTTCCTTGCTAAGTGCAGAAAGAGCAATTTTCCTGGGATCAAACACATCCCGTAACAAGCAGGGAACTGAAACTCTGGTGAGTCCCCAGCCAGCAGGGCTGCTGGAGTGCTGTCTATGCAAACAGACTTCTGAGATGAATTCAGAGCAAAACTGGCACTAATCTCGTCCAAACCCCAACATCATCCCAGGCTCCAGAAGCAAAATGAGTCTGTCGGGCTCTGAACACTGCTAAGTAACATGGTTTACTTCAGAACAAAGAAATACTTTCCCACCAATAAAATGCATTGCCAGCTGGTCTCTTCTCATTTCTTCTAAACCCTCCCTGTGCTTGTGTGCAAGACAAACTTGTTACAAAACCTCTAACAAACTTCAATTTTAAAATGAGACCAGGTCTTTTAAACAAATGGCATTTCCAGCTCGGGTTCTATTTTTAAACAGAGTATAGACCTCATACCACTAATTCACTTTTTTTTTCCTGGAAGCTGAGCCATTTTGAGTCGAGTCCCATAATTTAAAATTTCATTAAAAATGCAAAGAGCTTTAGGACTGCAAATAGCATAAAGCAGTAAGAGATTCTAAGCAGCTTCCTCCCGCAATTTCAGCATTCTCTGCCTCTCATTCCACGAGACAAACGACGTGTGAGACGTGTAAACTGCACCCAACATCTCATCTCGCCTGAATATCGCTGCAGTTTGTACCACTATGTAGGTCACGAGCTCCACATGCTTCACTCAAGCCCTGGGCTCAGCCTAGCTGCCCATTTTCACCCCTACCAGAAGGCCTGGGGACACGAGGCAAAGTTTAACCCAAGCTAGGACGGGCACAAGAAGCAGTTACACGATTTTCTCCCTCTTCAGACCCAAACAGCCAAGCCACTTCCTGAACTCAGCTACACACAGAGCTCTTAAGACACAGGCAATCCATGCACTGCTGCATGGAAGTGCTTTCTCTCTGCTGTTCCCTGCACTAAAAGGGGGCATCACCGAGCTGCACAGTTTCAGATGTAACACGCAGAGTGCCTCAGAAAACATCCTGGTGCTTGCAGCATCCAGAAATGCAACCACAGGAGAAGAAAGCCATAAATCCAAGCTTTCCTTCTCATCCATGTGCACCAGAAAGTATCCAGTATTACAGAAAATAATTAGAAACCCAAATAAACCAGAAATAAATATATGAAGTATTAAACAGCTGATTTAATGTCTCCACCTTTAAAACGCCTTCTTCTTCTTCTAAGTTCAAAATATTTTTTTCCAAGATGTGCATAAAGACTGCTCACAGAGAACACCTGATTAGATGAAAAGCAGCATCACTGTGGTTTTTGAAGACACACAGGCCTATTTTCATACTCTGCACTGATTTTGGGAAGATGCTATCTCCCTTTGCTGAAATCCCACGTTACACACACAAGAATTCTTAACCAACTCCTCAAGAACTGAGAGTTCCAAGCACAATGTCCTGCACTGTACATGCATCGAGATCACTTTTAAAAGGATCTGACACAGCCCAGGCAAGGACCGTGGCACTCCAGCACCTCACCCAGCCTGCCTTCGGCACCCAGGAGTTCCTGCAAGGCCTTGGGATAACATCCATGACCAAAAGTCTCTGCCCACACGGGACTCCAGGACAGGAAGCCTCCCTCAGAGGAGGGCAGCAGAAAGGGCAGAGCACAGAACACGGGCACCTCACCTGGATTCACTGCAATGCCTTTCACTCTCCCAAAGCCCAGGCAAGCACCAGCTCCTAAGTGTTCTGGAGGAGGAAGCCAGACCTCCATTTCCTATATCCCAGTCAAATGCCCAAACCACTGGGCTGTCCAACTCCTGGCTGCCTTTCCCTTCTAGATGGACAGAGGCAGCTACCCTGAACTAACCAGGCATCCTTAACGCCTGGTCCTCCTGCCATGCCCTGCTGAACATCTCACTTGGGCTTCAAGTTTTCTCTTTTTTCCCCTCAATATCACATGGCTGGAGAGCTAAATGCACAGCCGTGTGTGCAAGGAATAAATAGGTTATTTCCCAGCTGCCAGGAATGGTGAGCAACAATTCCACCGGAGCCCTGCAAAAAGGAGCCTGCACCAAGCGATTAAAACAATTCAACTTTCACTTCTGCAGCAACATCAGCCTTCAAGCAAAGCCATGGCACTGCACAGGCAGAAGGCCTCATTCATTAATTATCTCTTCAAAATGCGCAGCTACAAAAAAAACCCCGCTTCTTCCTATGATATTTTTTCTATCATTAAAGAAACCAAACCGTCTTTTCCATAAATTTCATGGCAGAACTGCAGCCAGCTGCTCCTTTTAGAAAAGCCAGCCTAAGCCCAGTGTAATGGCCTGTTTTTTTAACACAAAATTCCAAGAGTAAAAATTAAAAATAAGCAATAAATTCCATTTGACACATCATTAGGCAATCTTGAGCAAGAAAAGTCGAGGTTCAGCATTCTCTAATTTTCTTGCTGGGAGCATATGACCAGTTAAAAAGATCTGTTTGGATCAAAATATCTCTCCCTACCAAGGACACATCTGGGCAAAGACACCTGAAACACCAAACTCTTAAAACTCTGAAGTCAAAACCTTTTGGTTTTACCACCACTTAACTCTTTCCACAACCCCAACAGTCAACGAAATAACCAAGTGCAAACACTTAAAAATCCAGGCCTAAAAGATTTTTTATCACAAACATAACACAGGAATAATGAACCTGAGCTGCTGGGTTTTTAACTAAAAGCTAAGCAGCCACTTGCTAAAGTCCAGAACCTTTCAGGTTGTTTTAAAGCCACCAGAATTTTAGGCCAACACTCAATGTAAAAAAGCAAGAGCTCTGTACAAGCTACAGCTTTTATCAGCTTTGATCCTGCTCAAAAACTGGATTTATTTGGAGCACTTGCTCGGACATGAATGTAATTGCTCCAAAACCCAATAAATTTCCACCTTATCCTGTTGCAGAACAGAAACATCTCTCCACAGCGAGAAGTCCAGCTCTGAGCACTACTGTCAATACTCATTTTTCCAACTTCTAAGTGATGTTCTTGCCCCAAAATCTCTCTCACAGCACCAATCTTTCCCTACCACCGAGCAAGACCCTGCCCACAGCAGAGCCTCTACCCACCATGAACCCTGCAGGGCATTCCGAGCTAAACATCTGCCTGATGCTGCTCCAGCACATCTGTTCCAAAGGCCACCAAAACTACACACGGGGTTTTGCCTCATTAGCCGTAATTGCATGCTAATTACTTATTCCAGAATAAGTATTCTATACAATCCTCCTCGATGACACCCGATGCGCTCTCGTTTGTGACACATCCTCATGCAGTTCACCGGGAAAAACGGTGGGTTTTGGTTTGGTTTTTTTTTTTTAATTTGGAAGGAGCGATTGCCACCTCTTGTCATGGAGAGCCTTGCTGCATCCTGAGGTACAGCTCTGCCTTAGCGGACGGCTGGAAATCAGGACAGAGGACACAGGCTTCGACTGAAGCAACCCCAGGAAAGCCACAGGCCTGCCATGATTATATTCGCCATTCAAGATGAGTT